>VWZZ01003581.1:252673-283542 GCA_013399095.1 Psophia crepitans | reverse complement strand
CGGCCCGGCCCCGGCCCCGGCCCCCACCGAGCGGTCTCTGCGCCTGGGACCGGCGTCAAGGCGCCCGCGGGCACGACTCCCTCCTCTTTCTGCCTCTTCCTTGCTGTCGCGGTTCCTCACGCCTCGGGGAAGACGCACCCCACCTTCGACACCCCTCCTCGGGCTCCAGCCTCCCCACCGACCCGCAGACACACTCCATCCCCTCTGCCGGGCTCTCAGCTTCTCCTGTGGTGGTGAAGTACCGGTTGCCGATGCCCTCTCATATGACTCTGAAATAAATGTGGAAAACTGTGCTTGTCTGATTTTTTTTCCCCCTTGCAGGTCTAGAATCTGCATAACTAATCCTACACCCCAAAAAAAGTTGGCTGAAGCAAAAAGACAGAAGCAAGTGAAGTAAAATTAACATGCTTCTGCAGCACTGCTTAAGCCAAGGAGGCTTGAGGTGGGATATAAAAGCCCGAATTCCTCTGGAGTTCCACTTTGTCGCTGTGCTGTGGGACACCCAAGTTCAGCAGCAGCCGCAGGCACCCAAGTGTCAGAGACACGTTGGCTCCGACGCGCGCGTCCCGCGGGTGCGGAGCGCCACAGATGTTTTACCAGCAGCCCCCAGCAGGCTCTGGCTGACAAACGTGGCGTTCTTTGACCACAGCAAGTAGAACTATGTGTCCTGTGAAAGTAAACTTTGCTTTTGTTTGGGTTTTCGTTTAGCTTGTGGTGGTGGTTTTTTTTTTTTGTTAGTTTGTTGGGGTTTTTTTTTTCTCTTTTCTCAGCACAATAGGACAAGAAGTGGCTGCTGTCCCCTTTTATAAACAGTCATACTCAGGAAACTGGAAGAGTTCATCTCTAAAAATCCAGTGAAGCTGTCGCCTACAGATCCTTTTGCAATGAGGGCTATGCTTTCTATCCCAGGAATACTGTTGGTGTATAGAGAAAACCCTCAAAACTCACTCTAGAAAGAGAGCACCATGATGACATGTGCCCACAGCCAAGTGTACCAAGGTGAATGATCCACCTGTGCTGGCAGAGAAGACATAGACGCCAATCGCCTTTGCAAGGAGGACTTGGGTATTTTACGCAGAGCTGGATCTGAAAAGGGCTGGAAGGGCTAAAATAATGAGTGACCTGCAAAGCTGTCTATACTTGGACTTTCTTTTTGGTCCGGTCTTAAATGTTTTAGACAGTGACACCACTTGAACAGTAGACACTACCATCTAGGCTGCTACTAGGATGCAGTCTGCAGAAGTGTCGGTTCCCAGTCTGAAATTCCTGAAGAACAAAACCATGATCTGTTTCTCCCTCAGTTAAGTCTTAATTGCTATCTTGTTACAGAAAAGTTTAAAGAGAGCAGTAGCTTGACCTTGTTGGTGTCACAGACTTTTTCTGAAAATACCCATCACATCAGGTGAACTTACTCATGGACTGCAAGCAGTCTTCTAGCCCTGGGAATTGTTTTCAGTGGCAGGACACCTGTAGCCATGTGCAAGAGCACTCCTAGGAGTTTCACGGCAATAAGGAAGGTGCCTCCTGAGACAGGCAGTGACGGACTCGGTCACTTACTTAGCTTGTAATCAAATACAGTTCATTTTATATCTACTTTGACGCTCATGCCCAATGCTTTAAAAGCAGCAAAAAGTCAGCTACGACTTTCTGAGTTTTTATTGGGGAATTTCGGGAGAGGTCCTCAAACAGCAGGCTGATTAGTCAATCTAGCTGGTAAACTCCTGAATTGCTGCATGGTTTCAAATTTAACAGGATCACGTGTTATTGTGGCACTACAACCAACTTCCCATTAGCAAAGGCAGACATCATGCTGGCCACCTTTAGGGTGGCTTGCAAGCGGCATCTGACTGTAGCTGCTAAATGCAAGCACTCTAGGGAGCAGAAAACAAATAGTTCAAACCAGTTTTTCTGACCTCACCTGCTTCTTCATCAGGGCTACCGAATGTGAAAGACAATACTTTCTGCGCTTTCCATTATGCTTGGTGGAAGGTGAGATAGAGCACAAGTTGTTAAAGAGCCTTGGAAGGAATGTCTTTTTAAGACATTCATAATTCCTCAGGAGAGCCCACACTGCAGCACTCCTCATCACTCATCTTGTTGAAAAGCATAGGCTACAAACGCTCTCTTGCTAGATTAAAGACCGCAACAACAGGCAACGAGTTAATGAGTTTTATTAAGGATCATATCTGAAAGCTGGCAGTAGTCTGACACCAGCTAACGTTACTATGTTTAATGCTGTTTCACTAGTAGGGTGTACTGCTCATTATGCTTTCCTCCAGACATATTTTAGTAACGTTGCTTTTGCATCTAGGGCTTTCAACTGCATCTACTGTGATTTGAATAGTAGATCATAAAGAAACCTACTATGTTAGTCATAGAACTTTAAATTATACAGGATTTTATACAGAAAAGTCTAACTGGCAATCTCTCAGTAATTTGCCATGAATTTAAATCAAGTCAGAGGCTAGGTTTGCTTATCTGTTCATCATAGCTAGAAAACCAACTTCTGTTCAAAACAGTACATGTGGAAGAAAACAAATTACATACAACCAATCTGAAGTAATTATCCACCTGTAGGATCCTGTAAGACAGGTACATCCAGAGTACTGTCTTGGTGCAAGTATTTTGTATTTTTCAGTTTCCTAAAACAAAGTAAAGGCGATTGTACCATTTCTTTCCCCTGCATTAAATTTTGAATCTGTTGGGCAACAGCAAACAAAGTTTACTGAGGGTAGAAGATGCTTCATGAAAATGGGAGGCTAAATAAAGGAGATACTCTTTAACAATATCTTGATAGCCTCGAATGAAAGGCTTATTCACATGTTAAATGTCAGACAATCTACAGAGAAGATCAGACACAGGACAGAAATGCACCAACTTCATTAGTCTTTTTTTCAGAGACTTCATTTCAAATTCAGGCAATTCACTGCTGCAAGGACAACTTAGTTTTTGAAAGGTGCTCAAACATGAATTTCAAATATTTCTTAAGTTTGCTTAGTACCAGACGGGATTCTACAACAAATGTGAAACACCACTGCACGCATGTGATTGGTGACTAAGCACCAGTGTTACCCACTATCTTCATCAGATGATCATGGGTTTTAGAAAGCAGTTCACCTTTAAGAAAGGTAACGAAAAAAATTGAAGAAATCCAAACATTTTTCTACCATGAATTCCAAGACTGATTAAGCAATTAATTATGCAGAAATCATACTATTTGTTTATGTCCACATAAGTGCTTTCCCCTTTGACATTTAAAAACAGTGATACGCAGTCATAGTCGTAAAATAACTTTAAAACACTTAGGAAAGGGCTGTAAGAATCAACTTTCCCTGTTGTAAGGCACGGTTCAGAAAAGTTAAGTCATTCATCTGAGGAATGAAGGGGCTCAAACTGTGCTCCCCCAAAGTCACTTTGCTTGTTTCTTAACAATACTCATGGTATCCTGTCAAAACCAGGTTAACAAGAGAAGTGTGGGGCTGGCAGTAATGGCTCTCAAGTAGCATGCACCTTGTTGGATTCTAAATGAGACATATCCGTAATGAGAACACAGAGTTTAATTTTGACATTCTAATCATGACTGACTTCTCACTTTCCTGGAAGAATCCTCCTCCGAGTGACACTGATCGAGGATACACGGCTATCAAACATTACGACCGGAAAAACCAACAGGATTAAGGTCGTAGGAGTAGTGCCTTCAGGTCAGAACGAGCTCTCCCCACAGTTATTCTTCTCTTCCCCCATGAATCATGAAAAAAGACAGTTGCGGTGATACATTAAAGTAAATCTTACAGCTGAAGCCAGTTGAGCACCAATGACAAAAGGGAGCAGGATGTTTTAGGTGTTTTATTACTTCTACAACTGGTATAATGATGATTACGGGCAACGTGTGCTGTAAACATCTATTTCCCTGAAGGAGAGCTTGTCACAGGTTAAGTTTTCCTGCTTTCATTGTTCTATGAAGCAAATCATACTGTAGCTATCTGCAGCTGGATAGCTATGTGACAGATATGACTGGGCTTGGCACATGCAAGCATTTTAATACACTGTAACAAAGAATTAGCATCTTCAAAACAAAGTATATATTTATCAAGGAAAAAGCACAGCTAACAGTAAACAATAAAGGCAGAAAAGATGACTAACCCTTAACAGTTTGGCACATTCCATGTAGCCCATTTAAACCCATTTCTGAGTTTGGCATTAGACTGTCCTGCTTAGAGCCTGTTGCTTTTCCCTTATAAATTTGGTAACTTTCACTGACACTCACTGTGTAATACTGAATTAAACTTGCCACATTTCCGTCACTTTTTACTGTGTAGTCTTGCAATGAATTAACGCTATTGATCTAAGCTTAACCCTTGGGAGAAAAAAAAGAATTCACATTTAGCTAGGATGGAGTAACAGCTATCCTATCATCTCCTAAAACTGCTATCTGGGTCTGGAAGCCTGCTTGCTTCCTTTAACACCGCCTTTTGATCCACCACCATAGCCATCAATCTATCATAAACACACAGATATTAATTCCTAATTCAGAGTGGGTAGGATTAGGGTATTTCCTAATTTTCTAGGTTTTGTCAGTAAAACTGCTGTATGGACTATTAAAACTGCTCTCTTGTAAAAATGTCTTTCATAGGATTAAAAGATGGGTTAAAAGGCACAGTGGAGACATACAGATATCAAAACTAGTTGTTTTAATTGTTTTTCTTTCTTGGAAGAAAGATTATCAATAGATGACAGAGATCAAAACATAAAAGGCTGTTATAAACTCTTCAAAATTAAAGCGAGGTGGACTTCGGAACTTGGAGGAAAGGTAGTAGATGATCTGTTATTCAAAGCAAAACAAGTAAGCAGTGGTACGTATGTCCTAAGAGTTGTACATAGCAGCAAGCGGTGAGGAATTAAGTTGCAGGACAGGTAGAAAACACGAGGTGGCTTTGGGCTGTATTTTGTGAGCTCACAGAATATGGGTAGCACCACAGGGTGAGTTGAGGCACACCATCCATGACTGTTAAAATCACTGCCTCTTATCCTAAGCAGCCAAAGTGTAAGCCAAGCTATTATTATAAACAAACAAGCTATTATAACCCATTCTATCACTCTGTACATTAAAATGCAACACATTTTACATCCGTTTCAGATTGTATGCATCGTTAACATGCAGGTGACAACCAATTACAGAGGTGATTGAATGCGGAAGTGAACGAACTTTCAGAATCAATCTTACACAGCTATGGAAACTGTGCTATTAATTTCTATGTTGAGAAGCTTTTGTTTTACTATATATTCACCTGTCTTACTGTAACAATATTTTAATTTTAGTCAAGTAGTCTTCAAAAGCAGGTTGAGAGCATTATCACTAGCTGCAATTTAATTTTTAACTCAATAAATTGCCAGTACAGACTGAGGCTTAATTCTTTACTGGATGCTTTTCGAGCATTTGTTTTTCATTCCACAATTAGATTAATGCTAGAACAGTTTCCATCCAAAACACAAAATAATCTGGTTTTAAACAAGATTTCTTATACAGAAAGATGCTTTGGTTTTTTTGCCAAGTGTAACATCAGAACACTAAAATATACTAAAATTATATTCTCAGTATATAGCACGCTAGAGTAAAGGCATGCAAAAAATTCCTCAGTTTTTCAGTACTTGTAAGGCCTCCTGGATCTACCCATTACAAAAACATACATTAATAATTTTGCTTGCTGTTAGCTAAAGTTAATATTCATCTTAGTAGTGAGACTCTGATTTCATGTAAACAAATTATCCTGAGTTTCAGAATGTCAAACAAGCATGAAAAAGATTCAGGAAATAGCTACATAATTTGTTTTCTCTTTTTGAGAAATTATCTCTGCTCGTACTTTAATACAGTTTTGCCTAAGAGTAAAACACACAGTTAGCGAGTGACGTGTTTCTTCTGAACCTACTTCCGATAAAAGCTGTTTATTCCAGAATTTGAAGCAGAGATGGTGAGTTTACTGCCTAAAGAACAGCAAATAAAAACTGTCTTATTTTTCAGAGAAGTTGGCTGTCTTTTTCTGACTTGAGATTGAGCTGTGCATCCTTAAATATATTTGAAAATTATGACCATGTTTATACAAATTTGTAACTAGCAATTAACTTATTTTTGTTGATTATAGTGAGTTTGGTCAGAACCAGACATTTTTACTACAGGTGAAAGTTACTTTTTCAGACTTTAAACAGACAGTGGAAATTCCATATTTCATTCTATAAAAATAAAAATATACACAGCAACAATGCATATGTTAGAGATACATAGAAATGAACATCAGTGCTTTAGAAAGTACTGCTTTAAAAAAGAATTATATTTTCATTTTATAAAAGCTCATAATTTTCACAAAATTTTAATGATTTATGTCCAACACCAGTATTACAATCAGAATCCAGATATTTAGCTTTAATACCATATTTCTATTTTTCTACGAAGAACTTGCTCTGAGATCTTCTGATTTTCTCCAGGTCTTCAAAAGTGAGCAGTCCTTTTGGCAGTTCTAGCAAAGTGCTTTGTGTGTCCATTATGTTCTCTGCTTCAACTTAAAAAAAAAGAAAGAAATTAAATTTTGTAACCCTTACTGTGAGAGAGCAAAGAAAGTAAAAAATAAAATAAAATTAAGAAACAGATTAAGCTATTCTTGTTTGTGCCAGAAGAACAAAATACCAGGTCACAGCTGCATATTTTACGAACAAGCTGGTGCCAATGCAGCATTAAAGTTGTCTTTAAAAATTCTGGACTTGTGGGATAACTGTACATGGAAGTGTTTGGTCTAAACTGAATACCTGCCTTAGGCTACATCTATTTGAAAGAACTTCAGCCAAAACAATGAATTGTGCCGCTGTTGTTGCCGTTTCTGTTAGCCCCATCCTTCTAAAACCCGAGTTACAGTAATGCTTCATTTCAAGATTTATTACACACGTGCTTTGGACTGGATGCATGAGATACAGGCAAGTACTTCCCATCACCACGTACACTTTACCACTGGCATACTGTATTTGACCAATTGAGAAACTGAGAAGAGGGCAGATCAGACATACACACAAAAGCATAGATAAGCTTTATTTAGTAAATTCCTTGTACACAGCATTCTAGACATGTCGTATTTGGGCACAATTTTCCTTCTTGTCTCAGGCCTAGGCTAAAAGATGTCAGGCTACAGGCAGAAAGTGGGTAGCCCAGGACTTAAAAGAAGCATTGGTTAAAGCATACTGCTCCCAAAAACATTTGCTAAGACAGTTAACTAACGTAGTCTTAACAGCATGGCAGGGAAAAGATACGGGGTGCAGAATGCTCTAGGTAGGACTGGAATGAAAACATCTAGGACAGAGAATCCAAAAAAACAGACAAAGATTGAACATCATACATAAGTTGTGGTGGTCTGATTGTGATATAAGAGAGAATGAAGATTAGGCAAAGAATGTGTTTGTTTCGGCTGATGTAATTTGGTATAATGCCAACAATCTTGTTTACCTATACCTTACATCCTAGTTTGATGATGGTTATGGCAGTGATCTGAAGCTGCATTCATGGGCAACAAACCTGACTGAATACTGTAATGCAGTCAAGGTTGTGGTCATTCTTTAAAACCAGTCTGAATGCTGAAATCGCCCACTGCAATTCTGGTAGTATTACAGTGCTTGGGATCTCCACATACCAGTAATATCCAACAGGGTGACAGTGGTTACCACTCCCAGTAACTGGTAATGACACTATGTCAGTCAGTTGCATAAAACATCTGATTATGGAATAGCAAGAGATCTTACGTGACAGAGAGATACTACAGACAGTCAACTCTCTATGCCTGTCACTTGCATGCACTAGAGCAGATTGCCCAGTAACCATCTTTCTCACACAGCTCAGGATACAAGCAGTGAGCTACCTAAATAGTGGAAAAGGTAGCCATAGTTTCATTGCTTAGTAGAGAAGTTCTGTGCAGTCCCTCCTCTCCTCTAATAATTTGTCTGAAAAACACCAGCAATATGTACCTGGACTGGGAAGAAAAGCAGAACAGCAAGGCCAAGGACATAGATAGCAGGTCCATGACTGATTCTTAGTGTCTTCAGCCACCCAGAAAAGACAGTGCACCTGAGGGCTGTTCTGTAACCCTGCCATCCCCACAAAATTCAGTTCTGATACATGGCCCTGGCACATTTACAACTTTTCAGCAGCACAAGGAGAACTCAAAACAGGTATTTCCCAGTATGTCCCCAGTTTTTGCTTTAATTAGCCCAAGCTACAGAACAGTGAGAACCCCCTCCAATTTCAATGTGGGAGAACAATTGAGTCACAAGAAAATGTTTTGGACATGTAGGTTAGAGACACAGGGAAAAAAAAAAACCTGTAAGCAAGGTCAAAGACAAAATGTCTAGAGAAAGAGACACCGAGAAACCTTCCAGGGACATAAACTGATTCCAGAGAATGAAGGACAGCAGAGGCCAGACTATTTGATCAAGGATGTTCAGATACAAGGAAGACTGTGCAGCACAGAAATAACTGCAGATTAGCTTAGAAGAGGGAAGTGGTCATGAGGCTGAAGACAGGCATACCCTGGAGGAAAGAGACCAGCTAAAGAAGGAACAATAAAGGGAATGGTGTATGCATTCATTATTACACTACAGAGATGAAGTATGGCATGCACCAAAAGAATATGTGGGCAGGCAGAGAAGTGGCTGAGAAAGTAGTATGGCAGTGGACACAGGCATCAGCTGAATAATAAGAACAAGCACTGTGGCAGCAGGTCAATTGTGTTGTAAAACCTTCTCTTCAACTACTTAATTTTAATCTTAAAATAAAAATGAACTCCTGAACCTGATTTCCACATTAATTAGGAACCTTCTTCTGATTTCCAGATTCATTCAGGCTAGTCCACTTCCTTTTATTCTAGTGCTGATACTAGTAATTAGTTTAATTTCCTTCTCTTACTTTCCTTTATTCCATCCTGATTTGGATCTGTAGACTGAAATCTCTCATGTCTTTTTACAAGGCTAAACACACTAATCACTCTGTTTTCTCTCATAAGGCAGCTTGACATTCACTGATAATGTTAACTCTTAGTTAAAGGAATCTTCTAGATTCCTTACACAGAACCCATCCAAATTATGTATAGATTTCCAAGGAAGGTATTACTGTTTTCCTGCATCAATACCTTCCTATGTGTAGCCTCTATATGTACTAAGGTTGTGTAATATCCACCCCTGGAGATATTCAAAAGCCAACTGGGCATTTTTCTGAGCTGGGTGATCCTCCCTGAGCAGGATCTGGGGTTGGACCAGACAACCTCCAGAGGTCCCCACCAACCTCTACCATGCTGTGATGCTAGGAAACCTCACTTGATGTTTTAAGACTTCACTTGACTCTCACAATTTCATCACACTACTGTATTATACTCATTCTGTAATCACCTAATATGTTCAGGTTTTTTCTCTTTTTTTTCCTATAATTTTTAGCTGGGGTGCTCTGATGGTAGAAATCCCCACTGGTGTCTAGCTTCTTGCTGACCTTCTTATCAAATTGAATCCTATTTTACTATCTCAGTTCTTCACAGAATCACAGAATCACAAGGGTTGGAAGGGACCTCGAAAGATCATCTAGTCCAACCCCCCCCCACCAAGGCAGGGCCACCTAGAGCACATCACTCAGGAACACGTCCAGTCGGGTTTTGAATGTCTCCAGAGAAGGAGACTCCACAACCTCTCTGGGCAGCCTGTTCCAGTGCTCTGTCACCCTCACAGTGAAAAAGTTTTTCCTTACATTAACCCGGAACCTCCTATGCTCCAATTTGCACCCGTTGCCCCTTGTCCTATCGCTTAGTGAGGCCGAGAAGAGCCTGGCTCCATCTTCCCGACACTCACCCTTAACATATTTATAAACATTGATGAGGTCACCCCTCAGCCTCCTCTTCTCCAAGCTAAAGAGACCCAGCTCCCTCAGCCTTTCCTCATAAGGGAGATGTTCCACTCCCTTGATCATCTTAGTGGCTCTGTGCTGGACTCTCTCTAGCAGTTCCCTATCCTTCTTAAGCTGAGGGGCCCAGAACTGGAAGCAATATTCCAGATGCGGCCTCACCAATGCAGAATAGAGGGGGAGGAGGACCTCCCTCGACCTACTGACCACAGCCCTTCTGATGCACCCCAGGATGCCATTGGCCTTCCTGGCCACCAGGGCACATTGCTGGCTCATGGTCATTCCCCCGTCCACCAGGACCCCCAGGTCCCTTTCCCCTACACTGCTCTCCAGCAGGTCAGTCCCCAACCTGTACTGGCACATGGGATTCTTCTTTCCCAGGTGCAAGACCCTACACTTGTCCTTGGTCCCCGCAAGGGCCATCAGTTCTTCTTTTACTGCAGTTTATTTCTTCTCTGTTGATGACACCAATTGAGTTTGTCACCCACAGATTTGCTTAGTAGAACATACTCATAATTTCAAATACAAACCAAAAGCAGATCCAGACCAAATCTTGAGAGGTATTGCTAATAACCCTGCTAAAGCCTAGCCTTCCTCTTTCAGCAGAAACTCTGACATCTTCTCTTTATGCCAATGCTTACCTGTCTACTAATTTCCATGTCCTTCATGCTAACATAATCTTCACGGGATACCACACTAAATGCTTTCATGAATTTATAGTGGATCTGCCACATTTCTTTTGGGAAAGATAAATGATTTTCCTGGAAAAGACAGAGTTAGTATGGCACATTTAGTTTTATCTTCTTGTCTATTTGGCTTCACAGCTTCTTTTCTCCAAAACCTTTTCACAAGTGTTGCATACTGCTGAAGTTGCCCTAGTGGATCTGACATCATGAAGATGACTTTTCCTATTTGGTAAGCAATAGGATACAACATTGCCTCTCTTCAACCTATACAGGACCACACAGTCCTCAGGAAACACACTACATACTTTTGCTATGGGGTCTGCATTATGATATGCTCACTCTTTCAAAATTCTGGAATGAAAATGACCTCACCTTTAGAAAAAAAGTAAATGAACAGATCTTAAATGCCAAGTGTTTCTTCTGCATTGTATGTACTAAACCTCTTTTCCAACACCCTGACTTCCAACCACCACCCAGTTTTTCCTCCCTGTGCTTAGCTGCCTTTTTATATTAAAATCCAAAGAAATCTATAAAGTTTAGGAAATTATCACAGATATACATTGCTAGATCCCCTAAATATATCTGCACCTGTATGCAGCAGGAAATATCTCAGAGTTTGTCTAATTAATCTATCAATATTTTCAATGTAGTACACAGAGTTAGGAAACCTAGCTCTTCGATCCGGAGGCTAAGACCAAGAACTGAAACAAATTTTTATTTTGTTTCAGTATGTTTGTGTCAGTAGCAGACAGGAAAATCAAGCTAGTTAACTCAGATGATTTGTGAAGGTGATAACCCACGGCGCAATGCTGTCCTCACTCACAGTGAACACGCTCTTAGCATGTCTTCTTCACCAGGAATGAGAGCTAACATAAATGTACCTCTGTAATCCTCACCACTCATCACTTAATCAGATCTGCCAATGGCAACTATAAGGCAAGACCCCACTTTCTAGGACTCACCTTTTTTTATTCCATCTTGGCAGGGCACTGTGGCAAGATGATCAGCTGACAACCATGTTTGGTCATGAAGATGTAAGGGCATGATTCCTGTCTGTATCCCTTTATCTGCTCTTACCATTCCTACTCCTTGCCAAAACAGTAGCATTGGAGTGGAATATGGAAGGAAGTTACTAAATCTGTCACTTCTCCAAAATATGTGATGCTTACTTCAGCTGTATTTGTAGCCTTACAATTCACATTTTTTGAAGCAAGAAAACAGACAGTCTTAACTGGACAGTCTTAACTGGAGGGAAAGGCTGTAAAAGTAGAGTGAGTATTCTTGACTGGGAAAGTATGTGATTGTGACGTAGACAAAAAGAAATGAAAGAGCAGGATTTTTGTCCAGAAAAAAGAGAGAAAATCTACTGCAAGTTTTATTCCAGCCATTCTAAAAGATAAAAGGCTATCTGAAATATTAAGCTTGGTTCTACGTGTGAAGCAGACAAACTTACATACACATACCTTTCATCCTTTGCAACAGTGTCCCATATCCCATATCGTATTGATATGCAAATATAAAGCTTAAGGGAACCACTGGTAGTAAAACTCCTGGGTTCTTCTTTTTTATTGCTCTGTTGAAAAAAAAAAAAAAGAAAAAGGAAAAAAAGCACATTAGCTCTGTTAGTTTAGGCTAACCTTGACTGTCTAGGACTTGTCTATCCTTCAAGACTTTCTAATCAACAATTCTTCATTTCCTCAGAAGCATTTGTCTTCTAGTTGCCTTCCTGCTCAACTGTCGACCCAAAGATACATAAAAAAAAAGCTTTGAGTGAGTTTTGAATATATCTAACAAAAATGGGATTATCTGACTTGTGTAGCATGCATGTGCACATGAATATATCCATCCAGTCACATACATCATGTAGCTATCAAGGTATTATGTTCAATTCCAAATGCATCTGAGTCCACCAAGAACACATAATGCATAAGGTGCATTTAGTCTGTACTACGTACACAAAACCACAGGTATTTCCTATATTGACTCTAATGAAGTTATAGCAAAAGAAAAACATGTTACCAAACAAAAGTCCTACAGGGCAAATTCTTCTCCATGCAATTCAGCTTTATTAGTCAGAGTTTTTTCCCCTTGGGTGAGTTTCTGGATTCAAATTTTAAGTGAACAGAATTGAAAGTATGTCCACTTGTTCACTGACATATTAAAGAAAACAGATGGTAGAGGATTTGTTGCTTGTCAATAGTTCATTAAATCACAACACAGACAAGAAAATAGCATGGGTTTTAAACAATCCCTCCTGTTCCACAGACAACTTTTATTTTACACTGAACTTTTGGCACTTCAGCTGTATCATTTTATTGTCAGCTCACATGTCTCTGCTTTTATACAAATCTGCAGTACAGACATAACCAAAATACATCTGGAAGCTGAGAGAAATCAGTCACTCTGTTATTGATCAACCTCTGAGCAGTTACTGGATAAATATAACTACCTGTTATAATGCAAAAGGAAGATCATGCATCATAGAAATAGAAAGGTAATATATTTTCTCTTAAGGAAATAAACTTCATACCCAGCTGTTAAGCCTACAGCAGCGAGTCCAAAAAACGTCCCAAAATATTTGAGAAATTCCCGTGTCCAAGCAATCTGCATGGCTGCCTGTCTCTCTCTCATCTGGTTCTGCATCAGTAGTTGCCTTTCCAGCTAAAGAAGGGAGAGAGGTAAAACAAAATTAAGTCATCGATTTTATTTTAAAGACTGAGTCAATCTCTCATTGGTTTATAAATTCAAAACACTAACTGAGGTTTCTTTTCTGTTCTCTTACTTCAGTCATTCACAGTTTTTGATCGAGAATTGTCTTCTTCAGTAACAACGCAGTATAGTTTATAACAAGAAAGAATTTGGGCCACTTAGCAAATGCTTTGATGAATCTTTCTAATGCTGTTTCTCAAGGTCAAGAAAACCACAATACCACTGTTAGGTTTTGAGAGATGTGCCAGTCTCCACAGCACTTTCTAGGTTAAGGTTCTCTGACCTTTGCATTTCCATGGTGATCCATAGGGTACCATGTAGCTGCTTCCCAATTTATTCTGCTTGATTTTAATTTAGCTGATAGTATCTTTAATCTTCACACCTCTTTGCCCTTTGAGCATTTCTCTTCTTCATAAGCACCATAAAGCTAGTAATTCCTTTGAAACACCATAGTTTACAAATATAAAAAAACTGCTGTGAAGATAATAGACCTTTTAAAGATACTGGAATACATATCAAAAGTGCATGAGAAAATACTTCTGTAGTTAAAACATACTGGTACATTTCCATTAAATAAAATTTAATTTATTATTTCTTAAAATTTCCTCTCTACTGCACAGAACACAAAAACAACAGTGGTCTATCCTCCTTAGAGTGATGCAAAAAATGAAATTTTTGCAGAAAATAAGTAGTCTGAAGCCAGAGTACAGCAGTTAGTTAAGTTAGTTAACACAGTAAGAAGTCTGCTTCTTTTCATTAATGTTTGTAGCTTTTTTTTTTTTGCCCTTTTTTTTCTTCCCCCCAAAAAACCCAGAGTACCTGAGTTTGTATGTCTAGCCTAGCTAACTGAGTTGCATAAAAAGTCCAACAAGGTACAGGAAACATAATACCAGCTGCCTAAAAAAGTACTAGAAAAGAAAGAACAAAGAGAGAATTCAGAAAGTTCTGTTCTCATGCATCTATAAAAATAATTAAATCTGTTCTTTTCTCCTGCTTTCTAATTCAAGAATAATTTAAAGGATTTCTAATTACTTAAGGTTTCCAACCATTTATTCATTTCCATTGCTATTGATTTAGCCTGAACAGAACAATTTCTGTTAAATTGTTACTAATTATTTCTTCAGACTATGTTGATCTTGCTATCTTATTTACAAGCTCACTGAGTACCAAGATAGGCAGAATTAATTTTTAGACAGCATAATAAAAAAGGACAGATCTAATTACATATAATTGTACACAGGAGGAAAAACAACATTCACTGTAGTCTCACAATACTGTCTCATCTGTTTCTCTTTCCTAAAGACTTAGATTTGCAATTTTTCTCACAGAAAATATCAACAGGCTCTACTTTCCTGATATCCGTAATTTTCAGATTGCTTTTTTCAGAAGAAGTAATTATATAATGGCTGACAAACCACTTAATAAAATACCAAAAAAAATTACATTTTATCTTGTCACCCATGAGACACTTGGAAATTCTAAAGTAAACAAGCATACTGCCAGTTAATTAGCCCCATTGTGGTCCCCAATATCCTAAGCCTGGTGAATTGCTGAGGGTCGACGTGACAAGATAAAATAATGACATGTAATATCAATTTAATGACCTCTATTTTCCCCTTCAATTTGATTATGTGGGTAGTTTGCACATGTGTGAGAAGTATTAAGGGATCCTTTGTTTGCCTGTCAGCACAAATGAGGAACCTACGCTTCCACGATGCACAGTATTACCCTAAATTAGCTTCAATTTTAAGTAGTATGTGATGAGGAAGTGGGACAAGGATATGCTGATGAAACATAGGTCCTGCTAAAAAGAAACTTAATGGAGAAGAAAAAAAACAGACAGTTCAATATGCACAGAGCACAGAAAGAAGTAAGCGTGGAATAAAAGGAAAGCTGTAAGTTTCAATCTATAAACATAAAATAAAGAATCCTAAGACAGTACCCAAATACTGAAAGAAAAAAGATGATTACTAAGTCACATACACTAAGGTCAAACAAACACCTTTCTGTCAGAGGCTGTCATATCAAATTTCAGAAGTCCAAGGATACTTTCATGTACATCTACAAGTAGTTTATATAATAACTTAGTGTAAATGAAAACTACTTCTTTTGTATATTATAAACAGCAGCCAGATAACATAAGCAATGTTTCATATTCTCTTCTAACCAGAAGGATTATTTTTTTTCACTTAAAAACCTCCAGCCATCAACTTTCTACATCATACTCCATTCAAAAAAAAGGGGGGGGAATGCATAGAAAGATGCTCATAATTCCTTTCCTTTCAGCAAACTTCTTCAATGTAGATGTAACATCTTACCTAGATGAAGCGCAGTATTGTACAGTATTTAAATTAATTTAAAAAAATGTGTTGGAGGAAAGCTTTGGAATAGCCAAGAAAAGGTTTCTGAGATGCACAGAAAGCAGTAAAAAGTAGATCTAGTGACATATAGCTAAATTAGTAATTTAATTATTGCTATTACTGAAGTTGCATGATGTTACAATGAAGAGGTTACTACACAAGATCTATTTTGTCCATAAACTTAGAATATAACACCAGGAATACACTGAGATATTTTCAGGGATGCTAAGTAATGTACAGTACTGCTGCAGATGTTTGTTTTTAAATCTGTTTTTATTTAGTCATAAGTTATATGGAGAAAACCTAATAACCACACACAAACATCACTAAATGTGGTCCAAAACCTCTTTGAACCTATGCAGCCTTATGCCAAACTCAGGAATACCTCTCGTAAACATCAGAAATGCCCTTCCTTCTGTCCTCCTTTATTCTGAAAAAAAATCTTCATTCCCGCTCCCCATTCTGAAGCTCAGTTTTGTCACTTGGCACTATAGCTGTAGGACTCAAATGGGAATCTGCATAAAGAAGAGATATAGCAAAAGTGTTCCAGGGCAACTCCACACTGACTTCACTTTCCTTAAGAAAAAGGAAATGGAAGACCGAGCAACAATTATGGCTAAAGTTGTCCCAGAATATACTGTTTCATTGCACAACTTAAACTTACTGGAATAATTATAGAAATACCACTTTGGAGTATGCCTGAGCTCTTTTCAGAGCCACTGTGCTACTAAATGATGTAGGCCAATGCTGCCATCACTTTCCTCACATGGGCTCCACTTACATGTGTTCAGCAGAGCAGGGAGCACACATAAAGCATAGCACGTACTTACCCTGTGTCATCAAAGACTGCTTTAACACATCCAGGCTCAGCATGTGATCTGCTAAATAGGTTTATGAGCAATGTTTGACACTAAAAGAGTATAAGCATTTAAACAAATTTCAAGTGCTCTAAGTTGCAAAATTAAGCACCTACATAGGCACTCAAACAACTTGTATGTACCTCGGTCTTTCAAAATTTCAAAAAATTTAGGGGCAATATCCTTGTGCTTACCCACTTAACATGCCAATCTGAATTATACATCTTGAGCTAAAACAGTTTTGAATGACCAGGATACCCTGATATGCTGACTTTATACTGGCAAACAACTACTGGTAGACTGTAAGCCAAAACTATTACATTAAGATTATGTTAACCTTAAGCAAGTCAGGATTTGAAAGCATATCTATGTAGGGAAAGACTCAGAAGCCCATCACAAAAGCTGATTCCAAATTAGATGAAAGACAGAAAACCAAATCATGTTTGTGGTTCAAATCAATATCCTATTTTCAGCTGTTAATTTCTTAGTAATTGTGTCTTATTTTCCTCCACATGTGTTTTATTGAAAATACCAGCCACACCAAGGTAGTGAAAGGGTGGAGTAGATTTTTGACCTATTAGCAGGCAGATTTTATGACAAAGGCCTGGTCCTACTCCCTTACAACTTACTTTGCAATGACATTTAAGATGACTCCCCATCATGGAACATCAGAAGAAAGAATTAAGAAAAGCAGGTATTCATTCTATTGCAAACCATAACTCCACACATAGAACTTTATAGGTGGCAAGATCAAAAAAACACAACTGTATAATTCAAACTCAGCAGAGGTGTGGTGTAGTTTATTTAGAATAATCTCACTGATGGGAGAAGTTGAATATTGAGGAAACAAGCTACAGATGCACATCCTACAGATCAGGTGAACAATAATTCACCATCCAGGTGGCATGCCTTGGGGAATAAATTCATTTTAAATACATAACCCTCCTATCTATATGGCCATAAAAACTTCAACAGGGACTATTTATGTGACTACGCTTGCATAAAAACTATAGGCAAAGGGTCTCAGGTGCAGATTTACCATGGGAGGAAGTAAGATACTGTAGTTTTCCTGGTCAAGTTGCTGTGCATGGCACAAGAGAACTGAAGGTGTGATGGGGATGCACAGGCATGCATCCAAGCATGCTTTTCTATTACAGTTAAGAAATTGCATACTACAACAATCAGACCATGTTTTAGAGACACATATACAAGTACAGTTAATACTATAATCTAAAAAAACTATATAAATTTATGCAAGTTTAATTCCATAATTAATAGATTTTCTTAAATGACAGTAGCAGCTTCTTTACTGACATTAAATATCAATTGTAGAATTTTAAAATTTGAGTTTAGAATTTCAAAATAAAATGGGCACCAGTAGCAAGTAACATTTTTTATTTTATAACACTCTCAGGAGGACCGAATTAGAAATAACTTTATTTAAGCTTTTCTTTAAATACAGCTTGTAGTTTCTCAACACTGCATGAGAAACTGTAAGGGCTGATTAGCGTTTGAAGTCTGACACATACCGACCGTTATAGTAAAAGGAAATCAATCTGACAAAATGAAACATGACAGATGAAGAGAAGTGAGGCAGAAAGGGAAAAGGTCAGTTACTGTGAAACTGATAATGCTAATAAACTAGCCAGTGGTAACCATCCTTATCGTATCTATTGATTATTCTTCAGGCTGTCACAATGATGTCAAACCATAGGAAAGAGCATTTATACCATCATTTCACTGATTAAAATCCAGTGGGAGAAAATTCTCATCTGAAATAATTTAATCAACTTTGACAACTTGCAAAAAAAATAAACAGTCCTCTCTGGATTACAAGCCACATCAGCACTGGTACATAGACTGGAAATTTCTGATACTTTAGACTCTTAGCTTATTTCCTCTCTTTCTCTCTGCCTTTCTGTTTCATGTTCAGATGCTGTAGGAAGGAACAGATGCTAGTTTGGTTTTGTATTAGGGTGATGCACAAAGCAAAACAAATGGGCTGCAAGGTGGTGTACAAAGGCTCAACAGAAAGGGAAAGCAGAACTAGTGGAAAATGTTCTCTCTTCACTCTCCATGTGTATTAAATACAGTTCTTTGACGTAGTTCATGCAAGTCAAGATGTGCCTGGAGAGAGGAAGACATAGTAACCACCTTTGTATAAAGCCTCTTTTTGCAACCTGATATATACAATGACTCTCCTGACAGATAATGCTGTTTTCTTCAACTCTAAAATAGTGGGCAGGTCAAGCACTTGGCTTGAGTGTGGTCATGGTGATAAACCTATGGCAGTAAATCTATTTGGGGAACTGTGTTTTATGTCACCATCATTAAGAAATAATTACGCTGACAGCCTGGTAAACAGACATTCAAACGGAAAATGAACTAATCTACCTTAGAAGGAATTATCAGCCGGATAAATATACACCATCTCTGCTTAAATTCTGAAACTCACTATCTAAATCTAAGAGAATAGAAGCATGAAGAAACTCTTGGAATATTCTTACATCCCTGTTAGAAGAACCTTCAGTTTTGTCACAGACTAATCTGCTGCACATTTGTTACAGGGCATGGCTACTGTGCCTATAATAAGAGGTTATTTTCACTCACAGTTTTTCAATGATCACGGACTCTGAAAACATTCTTTAGACAACTCGTAACTTCTGAGTATTCAGAGGCACCATGAAAATAAGGCTTAATTTTTAAAAAATCTACCTGTCATATGTACAAAAACCTGCAAATCACAAAACACGTATAAAAAGTTGGTGTGCAGGTATTATACCTAAGAAACTGCACAAATCCCTTGCAGTAGCAACGCACTTGGCATTTCATAAGCAGACAAGATTAAAGGCTTATTTATGTGGCTTGTCCTAGGTGTCATCCTCCCTAATCCATGTGCCAAACGAGAAGCTGCTGCAAATGGTTGTTTAGTAAAAATAAGTAGAAAGGAGAATAGTGCTAAGCCATCAGTGTACAATGCAGAGATGATAACTTGTAACAATTGCGCAGTGTCTGTTTGTTTGTACGACCAGCATACACACAGAAGTGTCAGGAAATGGGCCTCTAGATCAAACAGTTAAAATAAATCAGACTTCAATGTTTTATCACAGAATCACAAGGGTTGGAAGGGACCTCGAAAGATCATCTAGTCCAACCCCCCCCCACCAAGGCAGGGCCATCTAGAGCACATCACTCAGGAACGCATCCAGTCGGGTTTTGAATGTCTCCAGAGAAGGAGACTCCACAACCTCTCTGGGCAGCCTGTGCCAGTGCTCTGTCACCCTCACAGTGAAAAAGTTCTTCCTTACATTAACTCGGAACCTCCTATGCTCCAGCTTGCATCCGTTGCCCCTTGTCCTATCACTTAGTGAGGCCGAGAAGAGCCTGGCTCCACCTTCCCGACACTCACCCTTAACATATTTATAAACATTGATGAGGTCACCCCTCAGCCTCCTCTTCTCCAAGCTAAAGAGACCCAGCTCCCTCAGCCTTTCCTCATAAGGGAGATGTTCCACTCCCTTAATCATCTTAGTGGCTCTGTGCTGGACTCTCTCTAGCAGTTCCCTGTCCTTCTTAAGCTGAGGGGCCCAGAACTGGAAGCAATATTCCAGATGCGGCCTCACCAATGCAGAATAGAGGGGGAGGAGGACCTCCCTCGACCTACTGACCACACCCCTTCTGATGCACCCCAGGATGCCATTGGCCTTCCTGGCCACCAGGGCACGTTGCTGGCTCATGGTCATCCCCCCGTCCACCAGGACCCCCAGGTCCCTTTCTCCTACACTGCTCTCCAGCAGGTCAGTCCCCAACCTGTACTGGCACATGGGATTCTTCCTTCCCAGGTGCAAGACCCTACACTTGTCCTTGTTAAATCAAGGATCAAATTTTATCTTGCTATTTCAAAGCTCGTTTGCAAATATTTTTCACATCAAGTACACAGAGCAATTAAAATTATTAGCACTGCAAGAAACTGCACTCCATAACAAGAAAATTCAGATTTTAAAGATTCCAACAGCAGAGATGCCTTACAAAATATCTACAAGCTAAAAGCTATCAAAAAAAGAAAGGTTTCACAATAAGGGTCACAAACTAGAATGTAAATTGTGCTTAAGAAATCCTTTATATTCCTGTTGTCAATATGTTACTGGAACTACATGCCATATAAAAAGAAAGTAACATCAAAAGCACGTAAGTCCCTTTGACGTTTTAAGCTGTGCAAAGCAGGGGGTCAATCCAATGAACTACAGTAGGAAAGTAACATTGCTTGGCAGTAACCTAGTGCTTTCACGCTTCTGCAGTGTGGCCTTTGACCAACACATGTGCAGCGAGTGAAGAAAGGTGCTTTCCACCTGCATTTAATAATACTACCTACAGACTAAGCAAAGTTTTAAGGTATTGCTATCAGTGTTTAGAATTCTCAGGAGTTTTATACAAGCTCTATAAAGACAAACCAGAATCACAGACAGTCAGTTATGTAAAAACAGGTATCCGTGCTGTAGGAACAGTAAAATTGATACTGTAATGTTAACTCTATCTTGCACTGCTTGATCAAGTAATTTTGAAATCTGAGTAATAACTGAATAAGTAAGAACTATTCATTTGTTATACCCATCCTTCAATAATGCCTCTACGTACACTCTGTGTGCCTCATAAACTTGATTTAAAAAAAAAAAAAAAAAGAAAGTCTCAGAGCATTGACTCAAAAACGAAAACCAGTAGAAATAGCTGTAAAATGATACTGTGGTATGAAAGGAAAGAGTGTTATAACACCAACAAAACCTGCAAATGTCATGTTTCTTCCTATCCATTTCAGATTCTGACTTGGAAAATTACTGTGGCTCTCTTTACACCATTTTTGTTATGGAATTAAAATAGGTATAAGACCTCTTTACTTATCCACTGCACCTCCTGGGTTCTTATGAGTTCTGCTCAACACAGGGGTCCCTCCTTCCCCCCAGTCCTTTCTTTTTTTAAACTTAGCATTCAAGAAATAGCATTTCATCCTAAAACAAGTGAATGGCCAAACTCTTCTTCAGTGGACTTAACAGCAGAAGACTAAAATGGTAGGTTTGTTCTACTAAGAAGAAAGGAACTACGGAAAATTCATAGTGTTAAAGGAGGCAGCTTCAGAAGGCATTTTTTCTTTGAAATGCGTTAAATCCATCCCCCCAGCAAACCAAGTCCACAAGTGTAAGGGCTAGCTGCAGGTGCACCTCCAAGCAAGACAAAAGTTTTACCTAAGCAAGCTGCATTCACAACAATATGTACTAGTCACAGATATTCCCCAGAAAGAATACTGGTAGAACTGATTCCACTGAACAGATTTAATTAACATCTGTCTCATTACTGGTAGAGCAAACAGTCTGTTTTCCACCTTTTCCTGGTAGTGCTTGTATGTTAGAAATACCTATTCAAATCCGCTCTTTGTAAGCCACTGCATTTATTTCTTTACCGTGATCAGGCAAGTATACAATCTCCCAGCTAATACCACCCAAACTGACTTTTCTCCTGAGAGATAGATAGTTCTAATCTTCCTCAATTCAGATATCATTCATCTTGTTTTGTTCCATTTGATGCACGCAAACTAATAAGGATATAGGATTGTTACCCAAGAGCACTTATTTCCTGAATTAAGCCCAGATAACCTAAGGGGCAAAACATTTTTTTTAATGCTTCAAGACAAATGCATTAGAGATGCCATAAGCGCTACTAGCATCTTGTCAATAGAAAACAAATCTAGCTATTTCCCACCCCAAAGGGAAAAGGATGGTAGTAGTCAGGAAAGGGAAAGCTTGCTTACATTTTACTTCACATGGAAGAAAGGGAACAATTGTTTTCATTGCAATAGAACTTTAAAAAAATCCTTTTCACCAATTCTCAGTGAAGACTTCAGGGAGGAAAATGTTAGGGACATAGAAAACGCTGCATAAAAATAGTCAGTGCCTAAGACATTAGAAAAAATAGAATTTTCAGATGTCATCATGGAGGTGGCTGATCTTTTACTAACAAAGATATGTTGGCAAATCTGTAGATGGAAAGAATGTCATCACACGGTTTTGTCAGACACAGGAAGGACTCTATAGAAAGCCGCCTGTGCAGAAGCATGTGTCAGTTCTCTTTCTTCGTTGATCAATGAAAGTGATAAGGCATGAAACTAAGTTTTATTGTTAAAAAACTCACTGGAATTTTAACATCAGTCATTCTTCTTCCTGCAAAGAGTCAAAACATGGCACACTTTCAACAGACACCTCATGTTATGACCAACTGCTAAATCATCAATAGTATGTTGACTGAGTAATGGGTGAATTGAATTTATTAAGAAAAAAACCAAGAGAATCCCAAAACACTATTTGCAAATGTACTTCGTGTTCAAACAAAACAGAGAGCACCTCTCCCTGCCCTTACTCATACTTTCATATACTCTCTTTTTCATTCCTACTTCCAGCTCATTACTCAAAAAAAATCCCACAATAAGGAAAGGAACATATAAAAGATGCAGGTCCCTACCAAGAACAAAATGATAGGTGTATTAGGTCAACAGGTCTTACCTCTCTAAGATGGAGTACTCTTAGTTTACTACAGATGCAAACATTTTCATACAGATGTATTTTTCTTTTCAAAAAGTTTTATTTTCCTCTCTTCCGGTTTTCATTAACATTTTGTGTCTGTCTTTAATTTTAATTACTAAAACAGAATGTGGCCTGACGTCTACTTTGTCATAAAACTCCTACTGACCTAAAGTGTGGGAGCATCTTTACATTCTTAATACAATTTGAATTTAAGTGAAATAAAAACCATGCATATAAAATCTTCACCTTAAATACAGATTACTTCCCAGTTTAAAACTAACCAGGGAGAGCAGGGCAGAGGAGATTGTTGAGCTGCTGGATAAGTCAGTCAGATTTTCCTCTCTCTCCCTCACATAATTCTCAGCATCTGCAGTAGTAAAGAAAGTTCAGCAAATGTTATATATTAATATATGCTAATGACAGAAGAATCATTATTCAATTCAAACCTCACAAAAACAATAACTTAAGGAAGGAGTACATATTTGCATAAAAAACATTTATCTTCTTCACTATTCAGGTACAAATACTGCTTGTACTCTACCTATGCTAAAGGAATAATCTAATTTTTGACTTGCACAAATGTTTAAAATGTTTCAGCTGTCTCTTTCTCCATAACCTGTCACGTATGTTACCACAGAAACTTCTGTTTCTTAAAAATTAAGAGCTTCAAAAAAACACTAGGAGCATAACTAGATTATTAGATACTTTCCACTAAGAAATAAACTTAAAACTCCTGTTTTCTTATTTCTTGCTGGGCATATATAAACCTTACGATTGCTGTGTACATTTTCAAAAAGATACTGATATGAAAGTCAAACACCAATAAAACACATCTGTAAAACTGAAGTTACAACACCTTGTAATCTTTGCCAGACAAAAATCTCACTAGTAACATGATATAATATCATTCACACAAAAATCAGTGTTAAGTCCTGAAAAAGGTATTTTCTGTATTTAAAAAAAAAACAAAAAACAAAACCCAAAACCCACAAAACAAAACACATTTGCTTGGGTGTTCAAGCTGGCTAGAAATTGCAAGGTTGGAAAAAGGGATGCTGCTAAAGAAGAAACAGTATTAAGCGCAAAATAAATCTAGAAGAAAGAGTTGGTATGTATTAGCCAGCCCTGTTAACTGGAGCTGCGTTCTGTTCAGGTACTTCAGCTTCTGTGCATAGTCACGCGGATAAGGCGAGAGAGCATATTCACAGGTCCTTTAAAGTTAGCCTGAAAGCAGGGAGCCGAAATAGACATTTATCCCAATTAAGACCACCAGGGACAGAAATCACTGCCTTTCTTGTAGCCCACACAATGACAACCACTCAAAGTCTCCTAATATTTTATCCCAACTCATGCTTGCTTCTGCAATGAAAAAAACTCAGTATCTTGAGAAGCACATATGAGAAAAATGAATGGATTAAAAAACCACCACCAACACACACAAACTTAAAATTCCTAACAGACATGCTTGTAGCATCAGACAAATACAATTTTTTTCATCCTTTCCTCATAGGTTCTAATGCCTTTATTATTCTTTCTACCATACTCTGAACTTTCCACAGCTTGTCTGCTCATTAAAAGAAGTATCACAATCTTTTTTGCAGCAAAGCCATCAGTAGCACTAATTGGGTAATTTTATCACCTGGTTAATAAATCCACTGTCACATTTGCTTTTTACAAGAATCTGTGCTGTTGGCTCAGCTTATATATCCGTGTCTGTGCATACATACATATATCAGTGTATTTATATAAAATACACCGATATTTACGCACAAGTGTATAAAAACTAGATCTTTTTTAAGTTCCTGAAGACTAATCACTTATTCTCAGTTAATTGAACTTTTTCTTCTTGGATATACTGCCCTGGACTGGTATTTACTCCATTACCTATTCGACCATTGCCTATTATTTCAGGCATTTTCTAATTCATCAAGACAATCAGAATATTAAACCAATTTTCCAACATAACATTTTACACAAACAACGTTTCACTGAATTATGGCCAGATTTTGAGAAACTGCGCAGTGTCTGAATAAAAATTGAAATGTTCTGGTCCTTCTCAATCATTTGTAATAGGTCTGACTAATTTTTTACTATTATTATTACTTTAACTCAGAAAAAAATCCAATATAATTTGGTCATAAGACATGGTCAATTAAGAAGCTTGCTCCAGGGTACTTCTATACTTTCATTTCAGATTGAATGATGAAATGTTGACCACTAAGGGAAAACTGCCTCATTCTTTTCATTTATTGCCATTCAATGCAAACCTCTTAAGGCAATACAGCCCTGGCAGGAAAGTAATGCAATCATGCTACATTTTCCCTCCAACCAAGTGCTGACAGTACAGACGGAAGAAAAAATATGATTCTTAGTTGCATTTATCTATGCTTTCACTAAGTTTCTTATAGTTTTTCCAAATACAAATACTTTTGTCACACTTTCTTTATAACATCAGATTACAGTCAAATTAATGTTTATACATTAATGTTATGATGGAATAATTTTCCAAAACAGATTCTTATGAGACTGACAGCATTAGAGCCATTTGCAGACATGGACAAAACTCAACAAGTTTCACTTGAAGCTGAATCAAGAATGCCATTTTTCATAGCTCATACATGCAGCATAAAATGCATACATCTTTTCTCCACAGGCAAGAGCTGAAGAACAGATGAAAGCACAGAATGCTTAAGAGTCATTTTCCTACGAAGTCATCCAGTGATTTATAATTTGAGTGAATTGTTATTTATATAGGCACAGAACCTGCACAAGTCAAATGTGGGTTTGGCATTTCTGTGCTGTGTCCAAAGGAACATTTCACTTAGAGAAGAAAGTTAAATTCTTTTTCATCTTTAAAAAGTCAGACTACGCATTATTGCCCTGGAAGATGAGTTTCTCTACCGATGTTTTATACTATCTGCCCAGCTATTAAACTTAATAATTTCTACTAACTGAGGAACAAATGTCTCTAGTTTTTATTTTCCTTATTATTTTGCATTGCTGCTTCAAAACAGCTTCAAGATGAGCTGTTAAAACAAAGCAAGAAAAAACCCAAACTGCAAAACACCCCACAACTCCAAGGGGAAAATAAATAAAGGAAAAAAAAAAAAAAAAAAAGAGCTTCAATACCACTGGCTGGCCCTCATTAGCATTAGGATAATGTACTCTTCCCATGGCTCAAAATGAACCTATATGATGCTGCGGATCCAAAAAAAGGAAAAGTATTTCACAGAATCATAGAATATCCCAAGTTGGAAGGGACCCATAAGGATCATCAAGTCCAACTCCTGGCTATAGACAGGACCGGCCCAACAAGAGCAGATGACTGAGAGCATCGTCCAGATGCTTCTTGAACTCAGCCAAGCTCGGTGCTGTGACCATTTCCCTGGGGAGCCTGGCTCAGTGCCCAGCCACCCTCTTGGTGAAGAACCTTTTCCTGATCTCCAACCTAACCCCCCTGTCACAGCTTCATGCCGTTCCCTTGGGTTCTATCGCTGGTCACCAGAGGGAGGAGATGAGCACCTGCCCCTTTGCTCCCCTTTGTGAGGAAGCTGTAAGCCACCATGAGGTCTTCCCTCAGTCTCCTCAGGTTCAAGAAGCCAAGGGGCTTCAGCCTCTCCTCATACATCTTCTAGACCCTTCACCACCTTTGTTGCCCTCCTTTGGACACTCTCCAATAGCTTTATGTCCTTTTTGTACTGTGGTGCCCAAAACTGCACACAGTACAAAAAAAATCTGAACATTCGTAAAGCAAGGAAAGGCTGGATTTTCAGAAAAGAAGATGTAAGTGCACTCTATTGTCAAAATAGAAAAATCAGTCCCTTACTTTTCCAGCTTTACTTGATATTGCCCGTTTTTTCACCAAGGAGTATGGAACCTTTCCCGTTCCCACACAGGGAGCAAGCCTATAAACTCCCAAAGACTAACTGCTACAAAAGCAGATCTATGGCTGTTTCCTGGCTAGCCAACATTACCTGAGGAGAAGAATGCACTTTATAGTCTGACATAATAAAACACGAAGAGAGGAGGGACACAGGAGAAAGAGAATGAGACTATCCAGAGACTCATATTGCAGACAAGAGGTTATAATCAAACATTTTTATTATGGGTAAATACAAGATTTGTCAGAAGTACATTATTTTCCTAGGCTGTTTATTTTCTCAAAGGTTATGTGGCTCCCATCAAAGATTAATTTGAAGGATTATCTCTGACTCCTGAATGCAATTATGCTTTCCCACAGAGAAGATTATCCTTTTGTCTATTAAGGAATTCTCTTGCTGGGGAAAAAACCCCAACAAAACCCAATGGAACAAAACTCCAGATCACTGTGAACTGCTAGCCCAAAACAACAACAAAATTTGTTGGCCACACAAATTACGATATGCCCTAAGCACTAACTAGTCTCTTTATCTTTCCAGTACTTTCAGTGATCTTTGGCTCCTCCTGTATTACTTTCTCCTAAAACTTACATTTTCAAGAATTTCAGCCCTCCAGTCTTCCACGCTTGTCAGTATGATCTGTCCCTGGAAGTCTGGGAGAGCCAAACTGCCGTAATCTTAAAGCAAAACTTTTGTAACAAATATTTCTTAAATAATGGTTGTAGCTGGTTTTGACTGATTCATGTATGTGCTACTGCTGGATACGTAATATTAAGCAGTGTTGGGAAAACTTACCTGTGAATACAGCAATATATACTATAAAACTTTCAAAAATATACAGGAGATTGTACAATTCTTTTTCAAGTAAATTATTTCCACAGACAACCAGATTTTTGCTTAGTTTTTGCAATGTGACACGCAGGGCATACTTTAATTCTGAATTTCTTCCATTGTGATGTTACTTCTGCATCAGTATCACTTAGACAATAGCTAAAGTCTACCTAAGAACTGTCAGTTAAAAGTTAGACCAAGTCACAGCTTGTTTCAACAGATTGCTGCTGTGCATGTGGTACTCAACAGGAGTGCAGACATCAAGTGGTAACTTGTCATAATTCTCAATCTGGGAAGAATCAGATGCAAGGACTCACTGGATCCACAAAATACAGTGGGCCACAGTCTGTGCCTGCTTCATGGTGGTCACAACATCGCGTAATAACGCAGGTTGGGCAGGACCTCAGCAGGTCCTGTTCAGAACAGCGTCAGCTATGTGATCAGCCCAGGTCGCTTTATGCAGTCAGGTCTTGAAAACCTTCAAGGATGGAGGTTGCTCAGCTTCACTGGGCCTCTGGTTCCACTGCTGAGTTGTCCTTGTGGGGGGAAAGGTTTCTCCTTATATTCAGTGTGAACTGCTCCCCCCATCATGTTTCAATGTACACCTACTATCTCTGAGCCTCCTGCAATCCACCACCGTGAACATCTTGGCTTTGCTTCCTCGATATTCTCACAGTTACTGGGGAAGCTGCTGTTGGACCCTGCAACCCAGAAGGCATCCCTCTCCAGCTTGAGTAAGTCTAGCTCACTTGGCTTTCTCTCACAAACTGCTTCAGCCCTTGACCATCTAAACGGTCTGCAGCTACACTTGCTCCTTTTCGTCTACATTTTTCTTGTACTGGGGGAGAAGGGGGCCAAACCTGGATGCAGTATTTAAATGCATTTAACAAAGCACTCAACAGAAGGCAACAGTCATTTTCCTCAACCTACTGGCTGCACTACTGCTTATAAAGCCTTCATTCTTCATCCTTTCGACTCTCTTCGCTGCCAAGGCACACTGTCAGCTTACGCTCTGGTTCCTGTCTTCCTGTGTCCCCTCCATCTCTACAGAGTTACCCGTCAGTTGTCAGTCCCCAGCCTTTATTGTTGCCAGGGGCTCTGTCTTGCCAGGGACACTAGAAGGAGGCTGTCCTTAAATATCTCAGCTTTCCTGAATGCCTTTATTCTCCAGAGCTGCTTCCTATGGCATCTCACCTACCGGTTCCCTGAATAAGACACAATCTGCTCTCACAATGCCTGATCTCACCACCACAAACAAGACCGCCTCTGATATTACATTCCCCAAATCAGTTCTTCCCTATTTGTGAACAGCAAATCCTGCTGCACATCAGTCTTGGATGGCCCGTCCAGTACCCACCTGTATCAGTTATTCCTCACATTTTCCAAAAACACACTCAATTTATGTCCCGGTTTATGGCCTTCCAGCAGATGCTAAGAGACTGAAGCCTCAGGAGAATCAGAGTCAGTAATCCAGAGGCTTTCTTCACTTGTTTAAAGACGTCATGTACTTTATCAGGCTGATTAGTGGACTGCAACACACCCCCACCAGTGTCACATTTTGTGGCATCTCATCTGACCTTAAGCCACAAGTTACTCCTTCAAATCATGGGCAGCTCTTCTCCTTGTCTTCCCTACCTGTCTTTCCTGAGGACCTTGTATCTGTCCATTACAGATTCCCAGTGGCACGAGCTGTCCTACCACACCTCAGTTATTCCCATGGTGTTGCAGTTTTGTCACCAGAAGCAGCACTTGTTCTTCCTGCTTGTTTCTCAGGCTGTGTACACATGTACTTGTGCATGTACAGATCTCCCTTTCCAGAACCATCAACACTACAGAAACTCCAGTACACTGTCACTCATAAAAGCTTCTGCAAGGACCAGATACGTTCTAGACTTGTTTATCTAACTCTGCCACTACAGCAAAATGCTCCTATTGTGCTGCTATACTAGGAACAGCTTCTTAGGATGGGGCAATGTCATTTATGGTTTCATTTGGAGAAGACACAGATTTTTAATTTTGTGATTTGAGGTTTTTAAAGAAAAAAACACAGTAAAAATGCTCTGCAACAGTTTAGAGAATTCTTTGTGCTCTACATTATTGGAGAAACAAGTTCATTGTTTAGAATCTTATCACTATCACATTTAGCAATCCAACAAAGCCAGGCATCAATCTTTTCCACATCTTAAACTCCAGCTACACAACTCTTGTTTTTTGAGCTGACCTGCCCTTATTTACTTCACCAGGCATTCCCCTGTACCACAGATTTTTCTCTTCCATTCTTTGATCAGAATCAACATTTCTCTTTCTCCTTATTGCTTTCTTGTACAGTTTTCCCACAATAGTACCTAGGTGAAAACTTCAACAGCTAGGCAACGTCAAGAGAGTGCTTTCCCTTAGGTATGACTGTAATACATAAAGATATCACAAACAAATCAGTCAGATACTGCCTTCCCATTTTGGTCATCTCATGTTAAAATAAAGAGTGATATAAAAAAAAATATGAACTAGTCATCAATTCAGTTCTCATTATTAATGAGAATAATAAGCTAATATAGAAAAGACTAAAATGGCTAGTCATTACAGGACTCTGTGTACTGCTGATTCTTTGACGAGTTCCAATGAAAATTTTCTTCTTATTAAGTAAGAAAACACCTTATACATTGAGATACAATTCAAAACAGTTACCAAGGACTTGCTAAATGCTACAATTTGAAGTAATTAAATTTTCTAATTTCACAGACTAGAAACCACTGTTTACTATGCAGTTTTATTCCCACACGCCTCAAGATATCTTCCTGCCATTCAACTCTCATAATATCATATAAAAAAACCCAAACAAACAAAACCTTCATAAAATACTCAGCAAAAAAATCCTCTGAAGGGTTACCTTTCGCACAGATCACCGAGTACTTACAGACTATATACAGGAAACCTGGGAATTTATTTGGTTTCCCCTGTGTAGAGTTTCCCAAGTAAAGCAAGGAAAAGCAGCTTTTTAGAGTCAGAAGCACTACTGCCTCTATAAAAATAACACCAGGGTATAAACTAAAATCTAACTTG
>VWZZ01003581.1:187820-247901 GCA_013399095.1 Psophia crepitans | reverse complement strand
CCCCCCTCTATGGAAACTGTCCTAAGAAATTTTCGGAAGGAGTTCTCCACGTTAAATGTATACACAGGCCATGGCAAGTTGACAACTTGATGGAGCCAGGTATTAAATATAAATTAGCAAGGAAAATAATTAAATGCCTGTGACACTCAGGCTTCTTTTCTTACTCTACCTTTCATCATGTGTCAGAATGTTTCCGTGGCAGCATCGTCCATGATTAAAGCCTGACTTTGACATTCAAATGAATTAAATTTTCATAATTAAAAAAGGGGTTGAGACAGTAATTATGCTCTGTCAGTTGGCTTTTTAAACAGTGATATGAATATTGCACAGGATTCCCAGGATTCTTCTGGCACTAAAGACTATCGCATTAAAAGTTTCCAGCACCAGGCCGTGAGAATATACAGCACCTCAAACACCACCTCATAATGGAATCTGACATCTCACCTTACAACAAGGATTAATAACCTTTTTTCCAGAAAGAGTCATCTAGTTCAAAATTCTGACATGGTGTGCGTCATTTTCTGCTAATGTCTTGACCTGCAAGTGATTCTTGTTACTGTTAATTCATTTTCTAAATGTACATGTTTTTGCAAAGGTTGTGGTTTTGAAAAAAACGCCAGAGAAGCGTGGTGGTTTAAGCCGGCAGGCAGCCAAAACACACAGCCATTTGCTCACTTCAGCCCCCAGTGGGATGGAGGAGAAAATTTAAAAGCAAAAGGTAAAACTTGTGGGTTGAGATAAAGACAGTTTAATAGGCAGGAAAGGAAGATAATAATAATAACACAATAGAAAACCCAAGTGATTCACAGCACAATTGCTCACCACCCAAAACCAATGCTCAGTTACTTCCTGAACCAAAATGCCTTCTGGCCTACCCTCCCCCCCCCAGTTATATACTGCACATGACAGCATACGGTATGGAATATCCCTTTGGCCAGTCTGGGTCAGCTGTCTCGGTTGTGTCCCAGCTTCTTGGGCAACTCCTTGCCGCCTTGTTGGCAGGGCAGTATGAGAAGCTGAAAAGTTCTTGAATGCTTGGTAATAACTAAAACATCAGTGTGATATCAACATTATTCTCATCTCCTAAATCCAAAACACATCACTAACCAGCTGCTAGGAAGGAAACTAATTCTACCCCAGCCAAAACCAGGACATAAGACAGTTACCTTCCCATTTTACCTCCTTCTTTTTTAAATGGTGCAGCAAAATAGGAGAAAAAGAAAAAAAAAAAGTTGTGGAAAATTGCTTAACATTTTTACTTCAAGTCTTTCCGAGAACTTGAAATTATTTTTTTTTGTGATATTTTGAAAGTGCCTGTGATTTTTAAAAGTATTGTATCTCTTGACCATTCATAATTTTAGTTTGTAAGGAGATACAAACTTTAAAAACATGATGGTAGGATGTGTTTTCAGCTCCAGAGGTATAACAGACTCGTCCATGTCAAACTTTTACTGTCAAGTTACAGCCCAGAGTAAGTATTGATTTAACTGCTTATAGATGTAAGCATTTGCAAGAACAAAGGCCCCTGGCCCAAGATTCTGTATATACCTTTGAAAGCGAGGGTTTTGCCCACAGTTAGTAGTTTAACTGAAGGCATTATATTGCTCATTTGAACAAAAATCCTTGCATAAATCTTGGTTTAAAATAACTCCAGTTCCAATCATAGTAAAGGAACATTGAAAAGCCCTGTTCTGACAAACTTCTCTGGGGTTTAATATGTTCGTAATGTTTTATCTAGAATCAAAAGATTCTCTACCGTAAAGGTACAGTGAATGACAGCAACAACCAAGGGAGGGGGAAGCAGGGATGCCGGCTCACGAAACGACAGTCTGGTGCGGAGAACTGGAGGATGAATGGGACTACGTTTACTTAATTCTAATTGCTTGCAATCCAAGGAGGTAGTAAGGTTTTGTGGAAGGATATGTGGAAGTCTGTTAGATACATGAGTGATGGGTGGGTGTGTGTAAAATGTTATGAAAAATGGAAATTAGCATAGCTATGGGAAGGAAGTGAAAAAATTAAAAATGGTGGTGTACTGAGAAGGAGAGAGAGAAGTGCTGTAAGAAAGGATCAGAGAGTGAGAAGGCAGAGGAGGACAGGAAAAAATGTAACTGTAAGCTGAAATGCCTCACTAACATCTCTGTTGATAACAGAGTAGGTCATTGTAACCTTTGCAACACGCAGACATAGCTGAAGGCACTTTTGAGAAGAAGGAGTTAACACGTAGGATGCATATTCTGAGCTGTGTTTTCATTGCCTGAGAATAAGATAACTGGGGGTTTGAGAGCAGAAAGACCATCCTTGAAACTTTCCAATGTATTTAATTAGAATGAGGTATGCTTAGATAAGATGTAGCAAAGGAATCTTGAATAGAGGAACACTTGTTAACAAAGAGATATACATCCTTGAGAGTCAAAAGTCAGCAGAAACTCCTCTAATTGGTATCCTTAACATGAACTGTCTCATTATAGTATGAAAACCACACCTCCAGTGCTAAAAACTCCCCCTCCCCAGATATAGACCCCTACTCACTGAACATGCGTAGTGAATTTAGGAGACACTGTGTTTTTAAATCGAAGCGAGCAAAGAGTTGACCGATTGTAGTTTAGAAAGTATGAATACGTACAGGTTATGCTGATGAATGTATGAATATGCATAAGTTGGGCTAATAAATGTAAACTAACTCTAACTCTCAGCGTGCACGACAGGAGGAGTGATCCCCCGTGCATCCAGCGCTGCAATAAAGAATGCCGCTTTCTAAAACTCCAAAACGAGTCTTAGAGAGTTCTTCTGCCGGATTTTACGGTAACATAACTAAGAGATGAAATTACGCACTGCTGGTAACAGACCCGTCCATCCGTGAGTAGAAGAATCCGTCCCCCAAGTGCGTTGGAGCAGCAGCTTGTGTGATAAACGCGAATGTGCCACCCAGCTCCCTGGGGTCCTGCCCGCTACTGGTGCCGCGGAGATCCGGGGGAGACATTCCCTGCTGTTCTGCAGCGCCGCGCAAGATGGCAGTGCTGCACTGGCACCCGCCGGCGGGTCCTGCTTCAGCCGGGCTTCCGGGGAGACCTCTGTGACTGGGTCTCTCGCTGGAGACTTCCAGAGAGCGTCGTTTTCCTTCAAAGCAGGTCACCAAAGATATCATCCAACCCCAAGCACCGAGCCCTTTGCAGCCAAGCAAACCATTTTGATCTATCCAAATTTCTTCTTTTCTTAAGCTGAAAGATACACCAGAGTGCAGTGGACCTCTGTATTGCAGAGATCTGTTTTCTGTGGATGGGTTAACATGATGGGGCAGCGGATTTCAATAATGTAAGATTAGAGAAGAGCGGGGGGATGGGGGGAGTGTGGGGGCGGACTGTGGCTGGTTGCTAGGGAAATGGGGCTAGTTTTTGAAGAAATTATTTAAGAAATAGTAAAGAGAATGGCAGGTAGCTTTGCACAGGGCATAAAGAGCTGCTGTGGTTTATGCATGTGGAGGGGAGGCAGGTTTGAGCTGCACCAGGCTTCGGACACTGAGGAGGAGCCCAGCTGCCACAGGGGCTGCAGCTCTTGCTTCTCCTCACTGATACCTGCTTGCAGCTCCAGACACAAGCTGAACAGAATGATTTCACGGATACCGTGTACATTCATGGCACCATGCTGGGGGACGTTGCCTGCCCTGTTCCAGTTCCCACACCCTTGGCCACACTACTGCTCTTCATTTGAGTGGCTGTCACAGGAAATCAGAAACACCTCTGAAGAGCCGCAATCAAATCCAGAATCTCTGTCCTGCTTGGCTGATTGATACCTGTCTTACTTCTCCACCAATGTCTTGCTACTACTGTGTTTCAAATATATAACAAAGAACAAGAGATGGGTGAAGCGGTGCTGCCAAGTCTACTTCATTACAGTGCCTCACTCATGATGCGCTGGCACATTGACTGGGAACCACTGTGCTGTGGAGTACAGCAGTATAAAACTTAGCCTTAGGCACAGGCCGAAGTACTCCAGCCTATGGCCTGTTGACCATCAATCTGCCAGGTCGTGATGTGGAATGCATAGAAAAAAATCAGGCAACATCACATATTGCATGGTGCTGTTGGAAGGCTGGCATTTCTGAAGTCAGGCAGTGTTCCATTGGTCCAGAAAGCTGTAGCGAAAGGAGGTTACATCTGTATCAGTCTGCCTGATTGATTCCATGGAACTGGAAAGATTATCTACAAAATTAAATTTGAAAATCTATCCACATTTTCCAAAATGGAACAGCAAATGCTTATTTAATACCTTATAACTTTAAAGCTGCTAGATCAAAATAGTTAAAGAGGTAAAAATCAATGCCCTAAGTTCATAGTCTTCAGCAAACTGATTTCCTAGTTTTACCATAACATTATCTCAGTACACTTCTAGTGTACTGACTGTACTTTACTGACTGTAAACATGAATGACTGTAACACTTTTTTAACCCCATGATAATTAGTTCTTTAACTTGTGACAGTTGCTTATTTTTATTTTGGGAATGAGTGTTCAGCAAAGAATCTACATTTCTACTGATAAAAGTGATAAAAAATTATTGCATCCTTGAAGATGTTTGGGTTTTCTTTTTCCTCTTCCTGCTTGACTTTTGAAAAAAACAAAGTGCGTGAATATTTATAGATACATGAACTTTGAAAATCCAAGCATGTACATGGAGTGAGTGTAAACCTTTAGCTCTGACACAGCATTTTTTGTTTGCAGTGAGGAAAGTCCCAATGTTATCTAATCTTCTTAGTTAACTAAAATTTATCTGCTTAGTAAAGTTTCTCTTAAACTAGAACTTCCTCTTCATTCTGGGAATGTTTTTCTAGTTGTTTGTTGTTCTTACTGGCAAGAGCCTCTCAGACTAGTTAGTGACTGTTTTGTCTGGTTTTGTGACTGTTTCATAGGTTTATCTTTCTGTACACCACCTAGCTGTGTAAGTAAATTTGCCATTTACAAATGACATGTTTATTACTAATCAATTTAAAGCTTATTAAAAAATTAACCGAATTAGTTGTACTGGTTACCTTAATGTCTGGTACCAGTTCCCATGATCAGTGTGCCTCTTTTCTGAAGAGCAAGAACAAAATTGGATGAGTAATTTTAATTCCTACTCATCAAACTCCTGATTTTTTAAAATTAAAATCCAAATTCCATTGTCAATTTAATTGTGAAATATACAGCTAGAGAGGAACCCACTGGATTTGTTTCACGCTGTGACTTCAAAGTGAAGAATGTACTAAAGAGATATGCTGCTCCTTGGTAATTTGCAAGGATAATGATTACACAGCTCATATTTGCTCATTTTGGCTTTCCCTTTGGAAAAGGATTCTTGCATCACAAGTGCTGTAAATGCTGACCAGGTGACACCCACTACCATGATTCTCCTCTTCTTTTCTAGTGGGATTTGATTTAGTGTTTACTAGAAAGCATTTTCTTCACTATAAATAGAGAAGTGTTTAACATTTCTTTTTTGTTGTTCGTTTGTACTGTCCTTCCCATGTTATCACATTTTGTTAGTCTTACAGAGCCTTTCCATATCTGATTGTGCTTGATACCGTTGGAGCAGTTCCCTGACACTTCTGGGTTATCATTATGGAGTTTGTAGATGTTGCTGTCCGGTCCTTTATGATATATGCAGAGGTCACAGATGCTGTTGCTGGTGGGCTCTGGTCACCCTCTACAGCAGTCCTTGCAGATGTTAGGAGGATTTCTAGAGAACCAGATGTGCTCGGAGGCATAGTCTAGGAGATATTGGTTGGCTACACCTTTTAGGTCTTCTGGTGATGAAGGCAGCTTCATAAAGCTTCGTTAACTTTAGTCACTGATCTTCTGTTTGACCTGCAGTCTTTAGATCCGCAAAAAGGTTTTAGACATGTAACATTCCATATTAAATACCAAACATGGCCAATGCACAAACTACATATGCTAGTTATGCTACAATACACTGTGAACACTGCGGCGGATCCCTGTAGTCCCAGAGAACGGTTGTTACTGTGTAGCCCTCTGACACTGCATCTCCAGTCCTAGTACCAGACCATCAGCTTTGTAGTGAGGTTTACAAGGGTGAGATTTTTCAGGCCTGCTCTGTTGAAGCTTTTCTTGACCTGCCTGCAGGTTGGTGTTATTTGGGTTATCTCTGGCAGCAGTTTCGCTATGTGATCAGTTTTCTATGGCTAATTAACATTATTTTTGTTATGTTTGCATGGTACCACCATGCAGTACCTGGTATTTATGGCATAGAGGAGAGCACAGGGGTTTGGGAGTCCTTCCTCCAGCACACATCTCTGCCACGTGCATAGTGCCATGGGTTGCAGTTTTGAATTTGCTTTATATTCCACCCTGTGGAACTTACTGTACTTGCTAGTAAACTGTTCTCATAATGGCTCCTTGGTTCATTGGAAGATTAGCGTCCTGAGTAATATTCTTATTTTGAGGTTGCTTTATTTTGGGAAAGTTATGGCAGAGGTCTCATCAGGGTTATGTCTCGTAAGAACCATTATCACAGCAAAGGGACTGCATACCACACTATATTATCAGGTCATTGAATTTGAGTTTCATCTATCAGCAGGATTTTAAGTGGCAGGGAACAGAGCTGTTTAAGTGAGAGTTGGATTGCCTCTGGAGAAGCAGCGCATAGCTCCTGGACTTGATGGTCGTTCCAGATGCTGTGTAATCAGCCAGATTTCCAGTCCTTTGACACCAGTCTTCCTCCACCTCAGGAAAATTCATCATGCGGGCCACACGTTTGGGGAGTAAAGGATGTGATTTCACCACTAAACTGTCTTTCTTTCCCGTTAAAAAAAAAAAAAAAAAGGCAAGCAGCCACAGCGCCTGAGCGATGTTTATCTCCGGTCCCTTCCCCTCCGGGAAAGGAAGGGAAGCAGCCGAGAGCGGCCGTGGCGTCAGCTTTCGGTTTTGTTTCCTGAGAACCTGCGGTTTTCGCGAATGGAAAAGCCTCCGGGAGAGCTCCCTGTCCCGCCCCGGCTGAAGCGCCGGGAGCACGGTGCCGGGGCTTTTCGGGTCGGCTTTCCACGGAGGTTCCACGGCCGGCAGGATTTCCCAGCGCGGCCTCCGCTAACGAACCCGCAGCGGGGGCGGACGGGGAAGGCCTGGCCCGGGGTCTAACGCGTCGGGTCCCACTGGGGAGGTCGGGCGGGGCCGGGAGCAGCCGCCGGGGGAGGCAGCCAGCAACGCCCCGAGGGGCTGTCAGGTAGGGGGAGCCGGGTTGGCGGTCGGCCGGGAGGGTCTTTGCCCCACCACCCCTCCGGGTCCGCTGCGTGCCAGGGCGGGAGCTGGTATTTCTTTGCCCGCCGCCCCGGCACGTCCTGCGCCTGGGGAGGGGGAGGCGCGTGGCCCCGGGCTCAGCCCGGCGGGGCGCGCGGGTCTGCCGGCAGCAGGTGTCCCGGCCGGGTGCTGCAGGGACCCCGTCCTGCCCCGGCGTCTCCGTGGCACAGGCAGCTGCCGGAGCCCTGCCTGGCGGCTGCGCCGGGCGTGTGTTTTGCTTAGCAGCACCCCATGACGGGCAAGGCTGACGTCTTTCTCTGGAAAACCTGTTGCAGAACGGTGGTAAAACAAACCAGCAACTCCCCACCAGCTGCAGGGTATAGCTGTGGGGTAACACTGTGTGTATAGATAGGTGTGTGGGAAAGAACCCACAAAAAACTAATGGACACACAAACCCTTCCCTACTCCCCCCCCGAATGGTCCTGGTATTTTATTTGCTACTAAATACTTAAATGGAAAAAGCAACCCTGTCACTTCAAGGCAAGCACTGAAAAAGAGGGAACTAAATTAATGACATTGTAAGCTAGCTATATCGGTGACTTCTATAGTCTCACAGTATTTTACAAATTGGTTTAAGTTTCTTGTCTCTTTCTGAGAAAATGTAATTAAACCTGTTCTTAAGCCCGGAAGAATTCAGTGGAAATTAATCTTCATCAATCTCAACTATTGTGAAAATCCACCCCCTCAACATTCTTAGGTAGTTTCAGGTTATTAGAACCTAAATGTTACCATTCAGCGATTTCATATACCAGTCTCCATGTTCTCCCACGCATCAAATGAAAAGGTTAACTTTTGCCAGTTTTGTGCATTATGTGTTTTTGCTTTCATGACAGATACTGTGAGTAGGCTGTCAAGTGGAAAGAAGGAAATACTTCCTGAAAACATTATAGGAGTCCTTTCGCAGTGTTTAAACTCTTCTGAGAATCTCAGTCCTGTTTTGAGATGTGTAAAAACAACATAAATGGGTGAACTTAGACTGAAAGACAACATAAGGTGGGTGAACTTAGACTGAAAGATATGTTTAAAGTTGTATTTTGTGCTGTTGACCAGGTTATCCCACTACGGTCCACAAGTTCATGTGAGTACCTCCTTTGGATTCTAATTCGTGGTGGGGGTACAGTTGGACTAGACTGAGGTCTCTTCCAACCTTCATGATTGTATGATTCTATGATTCTAATACTTGAGGGGGAGTGGGGTGTTCTGTATTCTTGAATGACTTCTAGAATCAAGAAAAAAGANTTTTTTTTTTTTTTGCTAAACTATCGCACAGGCTTAACAACCCTTCCCACGCTACACAGTGACAAGGCAAGGGGCCTTCATTGTGCTCAGATCTTGTGGAGGGAATATTTGTTCTTACCAGACACAAGTAGGCAATGTTCTTCCCATTATTCCTACATATGGCCTTTACAGACATGAGTAAGTTGTGTAGAAATTTCCGGTCATTGTTGGTAGCTTTTTGACACCACTTGAGAGTAGTACTGTAGGAACCCAAGTTTGTGCAGATGGATGACTGCCGATGATGTTTGAAGGACTGTTGCTCACACAGGGCTTTGATCAGATGACATGTTTCTTAAAATGCCTGTGGTATTTTATGTACTAATTTTCCCAACATTTCTGTCTCTGGTTACAGTGAACCACTGTTAGCAATAGAGAATTTTCCCTAGTGGGGAATTTTCCAATAATGGGGAAGTTTCCTAAAGAAGGAGGTGGAGTTACATCAACATTTAAGTTCTGTTCTTTGGGCAGATAGTTCTGTTTTTCCTGTCTTCTTCATTTGATTGTGAGGGAAACATACAGCAGCAATACTGAAGAGGATTTTGCACAGTGAATATCTTTTTGCTTTTATAAAACTGTTTGCCATAGATGTCAGAAGCCAGCAGGAGGAGAGAAGGGGCATTGTGGTAGGTTCTTTAAGAAAATTAATGAGAAGATTGCAGCTTTGGTAAAGATCTTTGATTGGCATCTAGGTCTTGAGCTGCTTCAGCCGATCCAGACAGGGGATCCTTCTGCTCAGGGTGAAGCAGGAGAAGGGTCTGTAATGGTTATTGCAGCAGGTTTTTTCATGTGCGTCTGGATTTGACCTGGACCTACTTTTTTTTTTCTCTGAAAGTGAAAAGTTGAGTACAGCAGCAGACTTTCTCAGTCTTGAGGAATTTTGTAAGTAATAGTCATACTTCTTTTGTGTGTAGTAAGGCTTGTTTTCTTCTACACTGGGAGAAAGCATGCAAATTAAAGTTCAGCAATTGCAGGGTACCAGCATGGGTCTTAGAACCATAAAAGCCTATTTGTTGTCATCAATCTTCCAGGATTTAATCAGAACACCTCTCCTGGAGTTCATACCGACATTCAGATTTCCTGACAAAAAAAGTGGGCATGGGTTGTGTGCATGGGTATGGGTATCTTTCCATGACTATAGTGCACATGCTATTTTTCCAAGCAATCTCTCAGCTACCACCTCTATTTTAAAAGAAGTAGAAAGTGCTTTGGGGCTGAGTGTGCTCTGGTCATTCTGGCATGGGGAGCACAGAGAGGTGCACACCTATACCCATCAGCCTCAGTGGCTTGCTCGTCTGCAGGCTTGCCTCTACAGTAAGTGTGATCAGAGCACACCTGTGAGATCAGTATGCCTCTATCTTGTTTGAGAAGCTTTACTCTGGAGCTTAGCTGGTGCTCTGGAGCAGTGACAACATGAAGAAGGCATTCTCATGCACAGGCATCGCCAGAAAATCTTAGGTGCCCACAGGATTAGGCAGCAGTTTGCTAGTGCTTTTAAGAACATCACTTGTGGCTAAGGAATGAATTGGGTACCTAATCACATGAAGAAGCCTGGGATATATTGATCAGTGAAACAGATCTTTCACCCTCAGGGTCTGACTTGCATTGTCCTGGCCCTGTTAGCAGAACTCCTTTTGTAATTGCTCATGCCTGCCTAACAATGTATTAGATTGACTCCCTTTCTCAGCTCCATCTGTGCTGCCTTCTGCAAACCGCTATTGGGATCAGGCAGCAGCAAGCTCAGGGAAAAAAATGTAGCTTGAATCAAATTCTTGTGAGGAGTCTCATTTCCTTAAGCCACAACACTGTAAAGGCACGTGTCTTATGATTCAGGACAATATTGTTACTTTATTATCGTCGTCTTAAAGTTGACAACCAGAGAAAGACAAAACATCTTACCAAAAATGCAGTCGCAATCGCAGATAGAATTTCATCAGTTAGGAAGTGTGATGGGTATTACAGTTACCTAATTTCTTACACAAATGCTGAAACTACCACAAGAAAACAGTTGAAGGCAAGACAATCTTTCCTTATTTCTGTGGCTGTTTGGGTATCCAAAATGTTGACTTAATTTTGATAAAATTCTACAGTTCTCTGTACTCACAAAGGACTTCCTTTATAGTGATTTTGAATTTTCTTGAGAGTAATTTGAAAAATTATGACAGTGTTTGATACTAGTATTGCTCTGACTTAAATTGCAGAATTAGCAACTGCAGTGGGTGTGTGAAGGTAAGTGTATGAAAAGACATTAATCAGTGTTTTATAATGTCAAAGTGTTGTGTAGGAGAGGGGAAAAGTTTCTGACAGAAAATTGTAATAATTTCCACGTTCAGAGGTAAAGCAGCAGAAATTCCAGAAAACAGATTTTGTTTGTGGGCTGTTTCTGTCACTGTTTTACAAATGCACTATTGTGTAAATACTTCTTAAGTTATTAATTACCACATTAATTGTGTTCACAATACATGTAACTTCATGAGCCCCATGACAAGTACTGTGAGACCAGGTCTTATAAAACAGCGTATGTTCACAGTATGTTAAAGTAAGGCAAACATGTGAAGAAGAACAAGTTCTATTTGTTCCACTGAGCATATATAGGAAAGTCCTCCATTCTCCTCCTAGCAGGAGCAACACTCCTTGCTACAGTTTAGGGGAACAACTCGGTATTGGTGGGTATTTATTTATTAATTGACAAATAGTGATAAAGCATCTGTTTTGCCATAACAAAGGACAAGTGTTTAAAGCAAATAAAATTAGATGTTCTTCCTGGTCTCATGTAAGAAGCTTACTGCCTGATCATCTACTGTAGTTAAAGGTGCAATTTTGCCATGTTTTTGTCTAGCATGGAAGTCAGTACTGTATGTCCAGTTCTTTGTGTGGAGTGACTACAAAGTGTATTATACAATGCAAGTTAGAAAATGGGCGGATATTTGTATTTGTCTATTATTTTATCATTTTAGGTTCTATCTACATCATGGAGAAGCCTTTGCTTTTGTGTGTATTTTTATCCTACTGGCATTTCCTAAATGGTAAGAAGCTGACTTGTAAGAAGCAGTGAACCGTTTAACTATATTTCCTTTCCGTGTATAACCACGGAAATGTTAACTCCTCAGTTTTCCTTCAGGTTTTAAATAAAAAGGTCTTGGCATGCTTTTATATTAAACTAGATACATGTGCTTTGATATTGGGCCAGACTGAAATCCTTGTCGACGTTTTGACATAGACACCATTTCAGACAAGGTACCATTTGCATTACACAAAAAGCTTTATTGGCACTCTCAGACCTGGGAATTGTCATGTATTCTTTAACACTATATGTAAAAACAGTTGACATTTATATAATGTTCCCACCCAAGGCACTAACAATTGCCTGTACCATGGCAGTGTTCTGAAAACAACTGCTGAGGGGCTGTGCACACACATTTGCCTAGTTTCACCACAGCATCATGCTGTGTGTGTGCACAGTGCAGGTGTCTGCGAGAATAATTAGCCCAGTTAGTCCCAAACTTGGGCAAGTACATGCAAAAATGTTTAACTTTTCTGTACAGGGCAGATACTTCTGGTCTTTAAAATGTCCAGTCTATGTGGTAAGACATGGCTTCAAAGATTAGGCTTATAACTGGAAAAATAAGTTTTCTTCCAAATTTTATTTTTCAGCTTTATTCACAGTTGAAGCTCCCCAGTCACTCTACACTGTGGAACATGGGAAAAATGTGACCATGGAATGCACATTTCCAGTGAATGGGAAATTAAACTTTAGAGATTTAAGTGTCAGCTGGGAAAAGAAAGATGAGATAAAGAAGCAGGTTTATGCGCTTCTCAAAGGAAAGGAAGACCTTGAAAGTCAGCACAGTGACTTTAAGGGAAGAATAAAATTGTTGAAAGAGAATCTGAACTTTGGACAGTCTCTCCTTCAGATCACTGATGTGAAGCTCAGAGATGCAGGATTTTACCACTGCGTTATTGGTTACGGGGGAGCAGACTACAAGACAATCAGTCTAAAAGTTAAGGGTGAGTGTGCTACTGCAGGAGGTTCAAGGCTATCTGGTACCATTAAAAGATTTCAGAGGAGTCCCTGAAGAAAGACATGTCTGGGTTAGCATTTGAAGAAACCTCTCTAGAGACATGAGCTGCCTCATAGCCGTTGCACAGTAGTATAACTGTGTATCTGTCTAGGTTGAATCCACGTTCTGTCCTTTATTTCCCATAATGACATATGAAGAATGGTGCTGCATAACCGTTTGAACAGAACAACAGCCAGAAAGCTAATGCACTTTTCTAAAGGGCATCAAAACTGTAATAAATCCTGTACCTCCAGTTATTATGTAGAGTCACAATAGTGATATTTACTTTTCCTGTCACGACTATTTACAGAATCTAAGCTGATGTACAGAAACTTGACACAAGGGCTGGGGATGAAGAAAGCCATCTTGCCAATATGCTGTTCTTCTAGCTTATTACTAGTAATAATTTTCTTCCATTTGTTTAGCTCCTTATAGAACTATAACCCATGGAATTGTGAGTACAGGAGACAACGAATGGAAGTTGACATGTCAGTCAGAAGGATACCCACAAGCTGAAGTGATGTGGCGAAACAAAGAATATGAAGATTTGACTGATAAGGCAAGCACAAGTTATGAAACTGGAAGTGACCAGCTGTATCGTGTGACGAGTACCCTTACAATCAAAAGTAGGATTGATGAGATTTTTTACTGTATATTCTGGAATAAAGAGCTGCAAGAAAATACATCTGCCATTTTACACATAGCAGGTAACATTTCTAGATTTCATTTATGGTAATACCCTTCAAGGTACTACGTCATTTTGTCCCAGTTAAATTGGCTATGATTTGTTTCTCTTTCTTATCTGATCTTGAAAAGGCTAAAAAGAGTGATGTTAAGTTTTGCTATTAGTGTACACTTCCCCCATACTCACATGCTCTTCATACATGTGTGGACTGAATTTACAGGGAGCTGCTGGAGCAAGGCCGGAGGAGGGCCACAAAGTTGATCAGAGGGCTGGAGCACCTCTCTTACGAGGACAGGCTGAGAGAGTTGGGGTTGTTCATCCTAGAGAAGAGAAGGCTCCGGGGAGAGCTAATTGCAGCCTTCCAGTACCTAAAGGGGCCTACAGGAAAGCTGGAGAGGGGTTGTTTACAAGGACAGGGAGTGACAGGACAAGGGGTAATGGGTTTAAACTAAAAGAAGGGAGATTTAGATTAGATTTTAGAAAGAAACTCTTTACTGTGAGAGTGGTGAGGCACTGGAACAGGTTGCCCAGAGAAGCTGTGGAGGCCCCGTCCCTGGCAGTGTTCAAGGCCAGGTTGGATGGGGCTTTGGGCAGCCTGGTCTAGCAGAGGGTGTCCCTGCGCATGGCAGGGCGAGTTGGAACCAGATGATCTTTGAGGTCCCTTCCAACCCAAACCATTCTGTGATTCTATATTTAATTCAAGGATAGGAATTTTTGATGACCTGCAGTTTGTGAAAAGTGAGTCTGAGAGTTAAAAAATTTCCATTATTCAAAAGGTATATACTTCAGACCCTAGAAATTAAACCCTCCCATATAAATTAAACACACCTTCCAAGAGTGTTCTATTTTGCTTATGATAACTGTCAAATACATTTGAACAATACAGTCTTTTCCTGCCACCACAACCTTTGCTTTGAGCATATTTAAAAATAACAAGTTGTACACAGATTATTTTTTTTTTTCCTCATGAAGTCTGTATTGAAGGGAGATGCATGAATGGAGAAGATCAATACCATTTCTCATTAGACCTTTTAACTAGACCCCACCTCTACTGCTTTTGCTTTTGGTTACTCTTTTAATTTCTGCATTGTACCCTGATTATGTTTGCACAACCAGATCGGAGACCTGATGCAACTCAAAAATAGGATTTGTGTTTATCAGACTTAGTTGGTCAGGTAATTTCCCTGTGCTGGCACACTTTTGGGGACTGAAAAGGGGTGGAAACAGGCAGCTGAGAGTAAGGAAGCCATGTCATCCTTTCAAGGAGTGGTGAGCGGGCAAGTTTGGTTTTAACAAGAAATGGCTATGGGATTCAAGGAAGCCACTTATCCTTTGCACGCAGAGCTTTGCCAGATGAAAGGGACTCTCTGTTCTCTTTCTCAGTCAGCTCTTTCCTGTAGTCTTGATGGGAAACTAAGCTAGATGTAACACTTTGTGCCCTGATGACAAACAGGATTTGTGATCAGTATCACATCACTATCACATGGAATGCAGGAAGCAAAGATAAATATGAGTATGTTCTTTTTTTTTTTTTTTCCTTTATTGGAATAATGAGTTATGGTGAAGTGCATCATTAGCACCTGACCTTAGACACAATCTAAAAGCGCTGTTATAATGCCTGAACTCCTCATAGCAAAAATAATATGGTGAAAATGAAAGGAAAAGGGAGAAGTTTGTGCAATTATGTAATGTTTTTCCCGTACTTGTTTGTCTCAAAGATTCAGCTGATGGTGTTCTGTGGACTGAGAACAGACGCTTTGTTGGAGCAATTCTCATTGTGACTGCTTTCTTTGGATCAGTGCTTCTATTTACGCTCTGCATAAGAAAAGGTATTCAACTTACTTATTTTAGTGTATCTCAGATATTATCAATCTGTTCTGTTAGTTCATCCTCGCAGAAGTGGCATGAGATAATAAAAGTCTGCCTTACATCTTTCATCCTGAAACCACAAATTTTTTTACCACATTATTTCTTTTTCTGTGTGTGACTTAGTTAAATACTAGCAAGTTAGTGGAGTGGAACAGTTAGTCAGCCCTTCAAAAACCACCTACCCATTCATCTCTCTTATACCTGTAAGAAAAATCTATAGATAAGGTTAGTGTCTAGTCTATTCCAACATCAGAGCACAGCTTATGTACCTACTGGAAATGGAATTCTCCTATTTATTGTGTCCTCTCTTTTGATTGAGGACTAGAATGCTGGGAGCAGACAGGGTACTGGAGATTTTTAAGGTTTTTTTTCCCTGCATTCTGTGAAAAATTTCACTGAACTGTGAGCGCATGTTTTTTTAAGTGATCTAATTGTTACAAATTCTACATGTATCTTTATTCTGATGGAAACACCATAAAACCGGTCGATTATATATGAAGTGGTATGTCCAAGGTTTTGAGTCTGAAAGATTTTTCTTCACAAGAGAGAATATTCCCACTGTGGCTTCATACCACTTGATTCATTTCCTTCTTACGTTTTGAGCTTTTTCAGTTCACTTCACTGACTTGAACTGGACATTTTCAGCATCACAGTATGCTGAAGAGCTAAAGCATTGGTGATATTTTTTATTTTATTTGCTAGCTAACCAAAGAGAATACTTGGAGAAATAATATTTAGGGTATCTGAGCATGAAAAGAATACAGTTTGCCCCAAAATTAAAGAAAAATGTTTGAAATGTTGCTTAACCTGAAATAGGTACTGTTACTTTTTTTTTTTTTCTTTGTTTGTTCGTGGGTTTTTTTTTCCTTGGAGGTAAGGTAGGTGTGTTTGAGGATTTTATATTCAGGGCTATTTTTTATTCTTCATTTTAACACAGATTCACAGAATCATAGTCATAGAATGGTTTGGGTTGGAAGGGACCTCAGCTATCATCTAGTTCCAACCCCCCTGCCATGGGCAGGGACACCCTCTGCTAGACCAGGCTGCCCAAAGCCCCATCCAACCTGGCCTTGAACACTGCCAGGGATGGGGCCTCCACAGCTTCTCTGGGCAACCTGTTCCAGTGCCTCACCACTCTCACAGTAAAGAGTTTCTTTCTAAAATCTAATCTAAATCTCCCTTCTTTTAGTTTAAACCCATTACCCCTTGTCCTGTCACTCCCTGTCCTTGTAAACAACCCCTCTCCAGCTTTCCTGTAGGCCCCTTTAGGTACTGGAAGGCTGCAATTAGCTCTCCCCGGAGCCTTCTCTTCTCTAGGATGAACAACCTCAACTCCCTCAGCCTGTCCTCGTAAGAGAAGTGCTCCAGCCCTCTGATCAGCTTTGTAACCCTCCTCTGGACTTGCGCTAGCATAGCAGCTCCATGTCTTCCCTTTAATGGGGACCCCAGTGCTGGACGCAGTACTGCAGGTGGGGTCTCACCAGAGTGGAGTAGAGGGGGAGAATCACCTCCCTCGATCTGCTGGCCACACTTCTTTTAATGCAGCCCAGGACACGGTTGGCTTTCTGGGCTGCTAGCGGACGCAGATACGATAAAGTCAGGCAGATCTCAGAACTTCCATAGGACTTATTTAAAAATGTCAAAAGGAAAGTATTTTTGCTGAACTTTCTGGGTTTGGCCAGAATTCTTCCTCTGTATAACAAATTTCTGGATTTTTTTTTAATCTGATGTGTAGCTACTTCTTTTTTTCCAAATAACTTTTTGAAACTTTTTTTGGTCAAGTTGTCTGCAGAATAAAAGTACAGGAGGCATTGAAGCTGATACAGTGGTCTTAGCACTGTAGTATCATACTGGCATGACTCAGTAAATAATTACCAGAAATGCTGCAAAAACCTGAACAAGATAGTTGACTAAATGCACATCTCAAAATTCTTGAATTTTCTAGGAGATGCAAATATGCGTAGCTAGCATGAAACTCCACTGGAACCAATGCAAAGGCTATTTGTACTGTCTTTTCAAGTCATATTTCAAAACCTTCCACACTAAGAGAGGTGTACTTTCTGAGTCAGTACGGAAGAACTGTTGGTTTTCCTGTTTGTGCTCTTTTCCATAGTGAAAACCAGAAACCAGGAACAGCCCTAATTTCTGTCTGCAAATTACACAAGACCATCTATAAGCAAACTGAGTGTTCATGTTCAAGTTCCATAAAATAAATACAAGATAGAACTAGAAGTGGATATTCAGTGTTTTGATCACAAACTCAATCAACTCCTGTGTTCGCACTAGGGAAACATGTTCTGCGAGAAGTGTTCATAAGCTTAACAGGCTTGCAGGTGATGCTAACAGGCTGCAGAAGGCCTGTAGATAACCCTGCATGTGTAAGAATGTTCTTGTCCTAAGAACATGACAGGAATTGGAGCAGAACATGAAAGTGGAAGAAGAGACAGCAAAATCCTTGACTTCTCAGAAGATTCCCATCTGGGGATTTCAGTGAAGGTCAGAAGTTTCCTAGGCTGCTCATGTAATGTTTATTGTTTGTGTGTATACATGATCATGTATTATCCATGTCATGATGTACATGATCATCATGATTGTGTTATATGTATGTATGTATCATATACTACAAGTTGATTCAGAAGATAAAGTAATAGCCACAGGTTTTTCCTTTAAAACTTAAGCAGTCCTAGATGACTGGATAAGTGATTCTTTCAGAACAGAATCTCCCTGGCATATAGGCTTTTTTCCCCCTCAAAAAAAAAAACCAGAGGTGATCCCCTTCTTGTTCCCTGTTGTCCAAGATGTTCAAATTCTGGGTGAAAATTTGAACAAATGGACAACCACTTGAACAAGTATTTTTCAGTGATGTTAGTTTGTACTATCAATGGATTAGGAACAAGGAAAGGAAATTGAAAAGGAAACTGACAGACTGGAAGCACTGGATAATATATTTTAAAGTCTTTGAAGAAATTGAGTGTTTTGAGAACCAGTGATGACACCATGTTAAGTGTGTGCTTCCCACTGTGTGCTTAAGCCCCCACTAGATCTAAAGTAAGTCTTTTGTTTTCTTTTTGATTTTTCTTTCTTATTTTCTTTCAGCAAGAGCAAATAAGGACAACAGAACAGCTCTGGCTCGTTCATCAGTAGCAAGTACGTACATACAGCATAAATCTAGTTTAGTGTGATGCTTGTGGAAATAATTGCTTGAAAATTTACTCTGTAGTGGTGACAACCAAATGCAGATTTACATTCAAATTTAATTTTGCTTTCTAACTTTTCATTTATGTAACAACTGTAAATTACAATTGAAGAGTGATTTTTCATTACTATGTCAGCTTCTGGAGAGGAAAATGTGAAAGAAAAGCATACATGTTCCAGGAGCAAATGCAGTCCTAATATGCACAAGAAAAGGACAGAGTGGTGTGCTGTGTTTTGAAAAGTCTGTAATAGGATGGGACATGCTCCCTGGAATATATACCTCAGGATGGCAGCACATCCTGGTGTGCAGACTCTGTGCTGCAATTTAAGCTGTGTTGGCATGGTCCTGTGTTTTCTGCAGTGTCATACTGTGCAGTTGAGGGTCTTTGTCACAACATTTAGGAAAGAGGGTTTGGCCCTGTTGAGAGAAACACAGGAAGAAGCTTTAGCTTTCCTAACACTTTATTTTCCCTCCTGTTGAGATTCTGATGCTATTTGCTATGAGCAATGCTCAGTGAATGGCCAGTACCACCATGACAATGAGAAATGGAGGAAAGAGTGGAGAGAGTTAATATTTACAGTCGGAGAGAAGAGATTAAAATCTTTTAGCCTCCTTTCATGATGGCTCATGGTTGGTTTAGGATTTTTTTTTTTAATTTGTTAAGTGGTTTTATTTGAAGACCACTTCAGATGATTTCTCTGTGAAAGTTAGTTCATACTGGCAGTTGGGTTTTTTTTCCTAAGAAAACCTCTCTTGAGAATATGTGCTCAAAATGGACAGAACCTTTGGTATTAATCTCTTCTGCCGATCTGCATTTAAGTCACATAGTTCCTGAGACAGATGGCCTGAGACAGCAGTTTTTAACAAAGATTTATCACTGTATGAGAAGTTTAAGTTACGCTGACTGTTATCTGTATGTATGTCATTTGTTTAAAGAGCTGTCAAAAGATGAGGATACACATGACTGCAGAAATGCTTCTTTTGAAGACAAAGTGCTGAAATGTAAGTTTAAATGATAAAGGGAAAAATAATAGCAAATTGCACACAGCAGAAATTGTCCATTTGGTCGTCAGAGCCTCAATTCATGGTTGGTTTATTTAGTCCCTTGTTTCAACACAGAGCCTTCGAGAGAAGTACAGGCTCCCATTTTCTGTGTTACAAACTCACCATCATAACTCGTTGCGTACTGGGAGTTATTTCAAATAATTAACCAGTTTTAAAAAAAGAAAAGCCATGAGAAGGAAAATGGGACATGGAGATACATAATAACCTTAATTAGTAATTTCTCTAGCTCACACTTCTACTATATATTGTGGCAGCACAACTGAAGGGGTGGTGATGGCAATGGGGAGGGAGACCTTAACCCATCATGGCCACTCAAACAAGTCCCAAGCCATGAGATCCTGACTCAGCAAAGCAAGAAAATAAATAAGCATGTCTCTGAAACATACTGTGGTATGGCAGAGAAGGGTGAATTTATTGAGGTTTTTCTTTCACATTCTTACTGACTTCTAAAGCATTTATATGAATTACATTCCAAATCTCTCCCTGCTGCGCTTCGCTGTAGTAACCATAAACAAAGCTAAGCCTGCTGGTCGCGCAGGTATAGATCTCTAAGCCAGGGAGTTAAGGCCTGGCAATACGATGCTAGGGATACTGACAGATAGAGTGATGAATGTATTTGAAAGGCTTTAAATGAGTATTTTTAAAAGGATGAGGGACCTAAGCCACAGCAATTTCGCTGTATTTGCTAAGGAGCACTTCCCACCAGTAAAAAATATTACCACTTTATTTTCTCCCAGGATCATCTTTTTCTATTTGACCTTTTTATTAATTTCATTTTAGATCTTTAATTTTGACAACGAAGGATATTTTTTTGCTACTTCCAAACTCTAGGAGAGTCCCAAAGCCTTAAAATGTTTTGTGACTTCATAATTTTGTAATTTGATAATTTTTTCATATAATTCTTCCTTTTACAGATATGCAAATTGAGGACACCTAGAGAAAGCAGAGGAAGCTTTTTTCCTCTGTTGTGAAGATTTGACAGCTCAGATATTCTGTGTTCTGTCTATTGAGGGGGATATTAATTTTTTTTTTGTTTTTATTCAGTGATGGCACTTCTCTTCCCTGTCATTGTAACACAGGAAAAACTGCAATGAAGTTAATAGAATTATTACAGTATAAAAAAGTCCTTGGATTCAGGCTTCTGTGTATGTGACTAGGTATGGACATATTTATTTAGATATCCAGGTTTCTGCTTTCTCAAGTTTATGCACTTTCAAAACCACATTTCATTAAAAATATCTTTAAGATAAAGCACTTTAGATCTATGACCACCATGAATTTCATAGCTAGTTCTTGAATAGGTGATCTTCTAGGCTTTTTGTTTTTCTTATTCTTTCTTTCTTTTTTCCACCTGATCTCTCAGTTCCCTACAGAAATTTTGTTTTCCAGCTTGTAAAGACTTATTTCAACGTTTTTATGAGGATAAAAGATAAGGATGCAACAAGACAAGATGCCATACAGACAGGGCATTTTCTGTCATTACTGTAGATCTTAAAATACCAGATACTCACAGCTAAGCCTGAAATAGATGCTATAACCCTCTTGGCAACTATGGTTTGGAAATTATTAGACAATACTGAGCTTCTTGATCTGCTTCTCTGAAAAGTGTTTTGGGGATTTAATGTCCTTGTGATATAGCTGGCACTACTTGGTTACTGTTCATTACTCTCCTGATTTACCATTTGGGGATAATGCATCTCTTCAGACATGGAGGAAGAACGGCTCTTGATTTGGACTTTTTGCTCATCTTGAGAATAGAAGAAGGAGACCTTCTCACTTCTAGGACATGTAATACACGCTCATGTAATTACTTAAGCAATGCTGAGGGAACATGCCCCTAGATCCCATTTCTTAATCTATTGCTTTGTTACATTTTGCTACATGCATAAGGTTTTGGGTTGGGTCATACACAGATGAAAATTATTTATTACCATGGTATTCATAATTATATTTTTTTAATAAAATATAATTAATTTTTCTTGTGTTTTTTCCTGCTTTCTTTGACTTGTCAATAAGTAGTATTAGTGCTTTTTCTGGAAAAATGAGGTATCTAAGATTTGGGTGTAGAACAGTGTGGACACCCATGTCATCCCTCTGATGTCTCCCACAAAGAAGAGACAGTGGAGATTTGGAGTCTTATTGGGCTTGGGTTTTATTTTTCAGTTTAAATTAAAGGAGTCTGTTGTGCAGTCCTAACGATGTGATCGCAGCCCTCAGCCCAGGACTTCACTGCTGGCAGTATTCAATCTAGCTAATGTAAAGCTGTGTTTAACACATCTCAGCAAGCTGCCCTATGTAGTAGGACAGGGAAATGCATCTTGTAACCATAATGGAGTTGGTAGACCTAAGTTAAGTAAAATATTTTCTATAAGGTGATTTCTCTAATTCATTGCAGAGCTTACATATTCTGATATGGGTTCTTGCCATTTGATTCTTCAAGTTCTATGTGAACTTGAACATCCCCTCCTGCTTCCCAACATGCGTTTTGAGGCCACTGTCCAGGTGTCACTGAAGGTGATGGCCAATTTTGAGTTGTTCCTGGAGTGTAAGAATGGCTTTGAAAATATTAAGGGCCATTTATAGAAAAAGCACTGAGTTGCCTCAACACACAAATATAGTTTCGTATCACCACGTAAATAATTCTGCTTCGAGACAAGCTCTTCATTTTCTACTTCCTCTTTGACACTGCAACAGCTGTTTGCATATTAAAGTAAAAGTGAAAAGTCTACTCCTTGTAGTTGTTATCAACCTTTGCAAGGCATTAGTGCGTGGTGGGTATCATGGAACTGAAGTCGGTGTCTTTATCAAACTCCACCGGACAGCAGGAATCTTTTCCCAGCTGGAGAAAAGGTAGGTTACTGTTGACAGTGCTGTGTATCAGATGAGTAAGATAATGAAATGAGGGGATATATGTATATTTTTTAATTCTGTAGCTGAACCCTACCGTCCAAAATGCCAGTGCTTGAATTCCGGAGCGGTTGATAGGAAGCTTGAAATTTTGCTGCTTCATTAGAAAATTAGGATGTGTGGTGGATAATAGATGATGTGAAACAACCTGTCCTCTCAAAATAAGCTCTACTTAATATTTCTCTGACATCCAAACCAGAACTTCTCTAATCTGATTTTAGTAATTTTACAAATTAGGCTTTTAGGATAAGTTAAGTTTATCTGCTTCATTTGTATGAATACAGGGAGACAGGCCCACGTGCTCATCCTCCAGTACCATGAGTTCTTTTGGCACAATCACTTTCCACTCATGACAGAGGGAGAACACACACCTAACTAAACATATGATACATTTAGGTCATGAGAACTAGATGAGAGGAAATTCCTCCTACCCTAACATAAAAAATGTAGTTAAACACCATATTTGTAATAGTCTTTTTTCCTTCAGTTAACAATTTTTGCATGCTACTTCAGTGTTTTTGGATATCTGGAAAATGAATTCCAGCAGGAAGCTGGAGCAGGCTCAGCTTCAGTAAGCTGCACTTTGCTTCCTAACGGCCAAGCATTGTTAGATGCCCAGACGTGCTCAGAAAAGCTTGGTTCATGTGCACAATCTAAATTGGCTTATTGGTATTTGAGTTCAGTACTCATTTATTTGAAAAAATGTAATTATGAACCAGTCTGGTGGCTTGTTTTGTGATGTGCCATTTAATTTTGTAGAATATGAATGCTATTACTAGTAACAATTTGTGGGAAAATAATGGAAGATTGGCGGAGAGAATTACAAACATGCTCAAGTGACCTGCAGGTGTAGAAAAACACATCTATCATACTATTGTTGTTTAGCCTTGTGTGTTGAACATGTGGAACATGTTTCTTCAGATAACAGAGGCCTGTGATAGACTGAGAGGCACCCTATCAAACATGCTTGAGATTCCTACCCTGCTGTGGCAAAGATCAAAGCACAGTGGTAAACGGCACCTGTGTGAATCCCTGAAATACAGCTGAAAACAGCAGGTTCAGTGATCCTCTAGCATGGACTGAACTCCACGGTGCCCGCGTCCCCACTTGTGTGCCTCTGCCCGGGTGCTGCTTCAGGGATTCCCCAGTTTGTGAGGTAATGAAAATAAATTTACTCTGCATTTCATCCGTGGTTTTGTGGTTGTTTCTGCAGGTTGTGCTGACCTCACATAATTACATTAAAGAGTAATTAATAAGAAGAAAAATAGAATCATTGCTATTGACCTGTGGGGCTTTTCATGGAGCAATACGCAGGTTGTGTGTGTCCCTTTTCCCTTTTGGCCAAAAAAGTAATTTTAATGTCCTTGAGTGACATGTACCGATGGTGCATCATCCAAGCATGGACTAACCGGCAAAATGGCAGAGATGTTAACAGTGGAATTTCTGCTTTTGCAGATGTCAACAGTGGGTCTTCTGGTTTTGCAGCATCTCCCTAATTCCCTGTGTCTCTCTCCATGTTTCTCTGGCCCTGCAATCTAGGTGATTGTTCCAGCCAAGCCCCTGCCAGGTACTGCTAGGTTCATGAGATGCCCAAGGCAGGTCACTGACTCTTGGGCAATTGCAATGAGCTTTCTGTCTCCCTGTCCCAAAACAGGAACACATGGACAAAACCTATTGTAGCCAGAGCTGGATCAGAATGAGCAGAAGATGGTGATGGTGACTGTGAAGGGGTACCTTTTCTGTCAGGTGGAAAAAGAACAAGGAACACTTTTAGTTTCCTTCTAGAAGTCTCAGTATCTGCAGGGAAACTAGAAACCTAGATGCAGGGGAGGTAGAGATTCCTCAACAAACAAGTGAGGACGTTGTAGATGGGGTAGGCAAGCAAAGGGCTAATCAGAAGAGAAGGAACATAGCAATCATCAAAACAAGGCTTCCCTGAGGACTTTATGCAGATAGAGAGTCTTACTTGGCAGGACATTGGTATTCTGCAAAGATATTTTCTGGGAATCACCATGTCTCCAGCTGGGACATCCATCTTTTACAGTGTCTCCAGCAGAGTGTTATCTCCTGTCTTTCCCAACTCAAAATGTATGAGCTCTGCACGACTTGCACATCATTCATATTTTCCTGCCTTTTTCTTCATTTTACTGTTAATAAATAATTCTTAAAATGTTACTAATTGCAAGGTGTGTTTGCATAAGTGCTTCCCCTAAATAGGCTATTTATCTCAGTGTGGAAGGCCACAACGCAAACAAGGCCTTGGAGAGCTGGTGGCAGGTGAAGTGTGAAGATGGAGTTAAGAGAAACGGTGTAAACGTCAGTCGGGAAGAAGTGCCTTAGGACGATGAGATTCCCCCACTGTCACATATCTACAAAAAGAGTACAGACCTCAGTTTCCTGCCACCTTTTCCTCTTTGCTTTTGCTGAAAGTGTTAGGATATCAGGCAAACTTGATTTTAATTGTAAACTGTAAATCATGGATCAAGCTCAGCTGTGCCCCTATGGACTTTTCTGTCTCCCAGTCTACCAAGTGCCCAATCATTCAAACCACTGATTTCTGACAAGTGCCAAAGAGGTCATGGGAGCTTTTCTGGAAAAAGACCAGGCTATCCAGGAATTATTTTATGTGATAGGGCTACACAAGGTAAGTTTACTGAGGAAAAAAATTTTTAAAAAAATAGTGTAACTGTATTTGTTGAGATTGATTGCTCTGCAGCAGGCAGCAGGAGGCACAATTTCATGGTCTGAGTCAGAGTGGAACTGTGAGGCAGGCAATCATCATTCATCCTCCCAAACCAGCCAGCATTCACGGGACTAAAGCCACAAGCATCATTTGTGTGGAGCTAGAGCACAATCGTCCTAAGTGATTAGGAACTAACTGGCAACAAAAGAGTATGTGTGTCCCACCTGTAGCACCAATACGTCTGAGAAACCTGGGAAGAGACCACTGTATCCTCTTTTATGTCTCCCACTCATGATGTGGTCATAAATTAAAAGATTGATGAACTGCAGTGTGGAACTAACTAGTACCGAGTAACAGTAAAATGCACAGACACATCAACTGATAAGGCTGTGTAATAGAACAGAGTACTTTACGTTGGAAAGGAGCTCTGGTAGTCACCTAGTACAACCTTTCACTCAAAGCAGGGCCAGCTTAAATCCAGTTGCCCAGGCTTTGTCCAGTCAAGACTAGTATATTTGCAAGGATGGAGATTCTTCACAGCCTTGCCGGGCAACAGTGTTTGACTACCCTCATTGTGATTTTTTTTTTTTTTTAATAATGTGTATATAGATGAAAATGAACAGGAAATATGTTCTGCAAATGTCAGATAATCTCTCAAGGAATTCTTAACCTGATGAAAATGAAGAAAATGTATCTTGATAGTTTCATGAATGCAGAACAAGCCTAGTAAGTGCAAGTTCAGATGCCACGGCTGTATACTGCTCTAAATGGGTATAAATCCAGAAAAAAACCAAACATGGTTTTAATTAAAAGTAGAATCTCAGCATATTAATTTTACAGAATCCTTTGAATAAACTTATATGCATGTTTTAGCATACAGCTGAACTCCGAGTATGTTCAGCATGAAAAAGAAAATGAAACTGGAACTGCTCACAAATTCCTAAGAAACTTGGTGGTTTCCTTTTTACAGTTAGTTGTTCGGTGACATAAAGCCTGGAGAAGATCAGCCCAGAAGCTGTGCTATCGGTGCATGTTTTAAACTGACCATAAGAACGGGATAGGTTCTGCTGTCATTCAAATAGGACAGAGCTACTTTGTAAAACTTTGAAAGTCTTAGCTGTTACACGACCTTGATTCTTCCAATGACTGCGTAAAGATCTGATGTGAGTATAACGCTGGTAAAATGCAAATCTATATTTACTGTATTTCTGACTGGTGGATTGCAGATTTTTTTTTTCTAAATTCTTAAGATTTGCTTAAATTAAGTTTATTTTCAAATTATTTGTGGGGAGTGGACTCTGATTCTGAATGAGGGATTGGATAAGTCCCGATCCTAAAACACAGGTCTGCATAACTTCAAACTCTGGGGAATAAAATGTTTTAGAAGCTGAACCTGTCTTGGAACTCAGCCTTCTGTCATAGGCAAAGGTGCTCGCGGGCCTCTTCAGCTTGTGCATTGGGCTGTTGCTGTTTGCAAATCTTTCATTCTGAGTTTCAGGCAAGAGTTGTAAGGAGAAAAAAAAAATCTGTATATATTTGTATCTGTATGTTCCTGCTTACCTTCTTCTGGGTGTTAGCAAGACCGTACTTGCCAATGGTAGGTTGTTTTGATGGTACAGCAGTTTTGGGGTCTTTCACCTGCTTTTCCCAGGAGGAGCTCAGGTTAGGAAGAGGAGAATTTCTTGTGCTTCTCTGAAAAGTCTTTCTTTCTGTAGAAGATGAAGATATGAAAGAAACTTTGCAGTGTGTCATGCTGAAATGTTAGCCTGTATTCTTTAGTGCTGCTGCTAAAAAATTGAAAGGCATGTGTTCTCTAGAATACCCAGCTGCGTTTTAAATGTGGTTAATGACATTTTCTGTAACAAAATTTCAACCCAATCTTATCCTAACATCTGTGGAAAAAAAAATTATTCAAGGTTGTGTTAGAATTACTGTATTTGATGCTGAATAAAAAAGGTGAAAAAGATACAACAGGTGACAGGCAGTGTAGGGAAAGTGAAAATTCACAGGGTGAGCAAAGAAGAAAGTGAGAAGTGGTATCTCTTCACCTGAAAGCTGAAGTGGGACGAAGAGCAGACTGAAATGATGCAAATAGGCTGTCACAGGTCATGTGAAATTAAGACAGAAAGCAGTGGGCCCGACAGTAAATTGACGCATAGTGAGGTGGACAACAAGGGACTGCGATAAGGGTGGCACAACAGAGGAGGAACAGCAGGTGAGAGGGTGTGTCGCTGCGGCGGTTTGGAGATGACGAGGGCAGAAGAGCATGGCCACAAGACATACTAAGACAAGCCTGAGAAATGGACTTTGAACAAGTATTTAAATGCATTCCTAGTTCTTTAATGAAATCCCTGAAATGGAAACAAAGTACTTTCCCTCTGATGGTGAGGTATAGAACAGATGTAGTTTGTGTGAAGATCTAATGGTGCTTTTTTACTGTTTATTTTCTGACCTAGGATTTTTTTTATTAAAAAAAACCACAAACCTGGATCCTTCACTGAAAGGAAAATCAGAGTCATTTCATGAGTGTGTTGAAAAGGTTGTGTCTTTTTTCACACGTGAGAGTGTGGGGAGGAAGCTTTTGAAACCACAAGATGCACAGAAGAGAAAGGAGTTTCCGTAATATAGAAAGACAAAGAAAGCAAACAGGGACTGGAATCCTTCAATCTTTTGCAGTGTACATATGTGTATGAGAAGATAGTCGGTTTTCCAACAAAATGACCATAAAACTCAGTTTCATGCAGAAAGATCTGAATTACATAAAAACAAACCAGGTTAGGCATGAGAAGCAGCACAGTCACATTAGCCTGCTCTGATGCTTTCTTTCAGCCAAAAGGAGCTAATCATAAAATCATAGAATGGTTTGGGTTGGAAGGGAAAACAATCCAGTTCCAACCCCTCTGTCATGGGCAGGGACATCCATCACTAGACCAGGTTGCTGAAAGCCGCATCCAGCCTGGCCTTGAACTCTTCCAAGGATGTGGCATCCACAACCTCTCTGGACAACTTGTTCCAATGCCTCACCACCCTCACAGTAAAGAATTTCTTCCTAACATTTAATCTAAATCTTCCCTGCATCAGCTTAATGCTCCTCTCACCTGCAGGAGGAAGTTATCATCAATGCATTTCAAGAACCTCTTGGATTGCCTATACCTGCTGTGTTGTCCCTCCAACAGGTATCAGGGTGACTAAAATCCCCCATGAGGACCAGGGCCTGTGAACATGAGGCTGCTCATCTGCTCAGTCCTCCTGGTTGGGTGACCTGTAGCAAACTCTTGGTTGGTTTATGGGTCAGGATTAAAGGGAGGGCAAGGACAGGTCACACTACAGTGGAGGTCTGCTACAGGCCACCCAGTCAAGAAGACCATCCAAGTAGGATGCCATGTTAACACAGCTTCATTGCTTCTGGTATTGAGATGAATTTATTTTTCTGGGCATTGTGTTGTACTTTGTGCAGGTACTACCTTTGCAGCACAAAAATAGAGGCTGTAGAAGGGGAAGGAATAGGAAAAGAGTGATTTGATCTGCTATCTGCAACGTTATCAAGTATGTCAACGGCAGAGCAAAAATGTTCAATGCAAGAGTGAACAAATCAAGACTGCTGTTTCAAATCTGTAACAAAGTCCATCAGCTCAGCATTCCTCACCAGTTTTTCAGATCACCTGCAATATCTAGGTTGCTAAAGTGCACTTGACATTTCATGTGGAGGTGTCCACCTGGCCAGCCCAGTGATGTTACTGTTCTCCCAGGTCCCAGCTCTGGAGTGCAATGTTCCAGCTTTCTTCCAGAAACTTTGTAAAAACAGCTGTGTTATGCCTGCTAAAACTGAGCACGATCACAGCATAAGCACTGTCAGTGTGATAACTTGGTCTGCAGGGAAATACAATACAAACAAGGGTGTCTCTACAATATCTACTTAACTTTAAAAGGACGAAGTACCCTTTCCTCAGTCCTTTAATCCTTTAATCTTTCAGACCGAAGTCTGAGTGATTATTGTGAACTTCTATGCATGTTTGACTTCTGCCTTAAACCTGGAGAAGAGCCAGTGTGCTTGGAAGCTTGTTTAGATTTTCTAACAGTTCTCATTATTCTAGTGGAAGATATGCTCTTGATTTACAAAATTCTCCTTGCTTACTTCTGCTCAGTGTCATTACATAAATGCTAAATGTGTTTACTGTTTTTAATTATCCATTCAATGGAATACAAATATTTTAATAACTGAAGTGATGTTTCCAGGGAAGGAAATGATTCGTTAGACTATGAGGTCCCTGAATCAGTGACTGTGCCTCCGGTTGTGTTCATTTAGTGGACAGGATAAAGAAGATTCATCCTCTACAGGATCCTTTGTTATTCTTGTGTTGGCAGCAACCATCATAGAATGGTTTTGGTTGTAAGGAACTGTTAAAGATCATCTAGTCCAACCCCCCTGCAATGAACAGGGACAATCATAGCAAGGCTACTAACCGGAGGTGGTGCCAGAGGGTCTTATACTCAGATGCTCCTTTTACCTAAGAAAAGCACTATGATCTTTCAGATACACGGATGAAAGGAATAGAAATTAATTCACAGTTCACATTATTCAGATGTGGGCTTCAATCTTTATTGCTAAGGAGTAGATTGGAAAATATTATGTAATTTCCATGTTCCTTTGCTTACAAAGCTTTTTATAAACTTTTCAATATTGTCAACATTGTGGAAGTTGTCATTAACTGAGGTCAAATCAGCCCTAACGCTTCTGACCGGACTGGTGCCAATCTCCCTCGTCATCTCACTGTGGTTCACAACCTGAGCATTCCCTGAAAATAAGATCCAGTAGATATAACAATAAACACATGCCAAAGAGGTCTATACAAAGTACAGCTACTTAAAAGAAGTATCTCAGCTTTTGCTCAAGAGCTCCAAAGTTTAAGCATACAGCAGAGTTTGATGTTACCCTTTTGCCACCACTGTTACCTCCTGAGAGCATCCATATAACATAGAGCTCTGTTATAACAACCACCTTTTCACTTCTCTCTCTAGAATTGAATGAAGTCTATACATTAAAAATTGATTACATTGAAAACAACATTGTGGCCTAGAGCATACAGCTTGTGCAGTTTGAAATGGGAATGCCAAGTCTAAATTTTCTGAGGGAACAAGAAACATCTTTGATCTCATCAACACTTATAAATACCTGAAGGGTGGGTGTCTAGAAGAAGGGGGCAGACTCTTTTCAGTGGCATCCAGTGACAGGACGAGGGGCAACGAGAACAAACTGGAACACAGGAAGTTCCACCTGGATATGAGAAAAAAATTCTTCACTGTGAGGGTGCCAGAGCACTGGCACAGGCTGCCCAGAGAGGTTGTGGAGTCTCTTTCTCTGGAGATATTCAAGACCCTCCTGGACATAACCCTGTGCCACCTGCTCTAGGTGATCCTGCTCTAGCAGGAGGGTTGGACTAGATGATCTCCAGAGGTCCCTTCAAGCCCTACACATCTGTGAATCTTTCTCACTCCTTACCAGGAGAATTTTGGGCAACCACTCAAGATTTTGTGTTCACTCCATTGGTGAAAAACTAACTTTTTTTTCTTCTTTTGAGATGAGTGTTATAATCCCTCTGCATGTACAAGCTGAGGCCAGGACTTAAGTCATAGATGTGATCAACTGAACCAAATGGAAGAAAACTATACATAGTGTCGTTTTGACCTTTGGTGGAAATTCAGCAATTTATTATCATTGCCCTCTGGATTTCACTCAGCATTTACTAAGAAAACTTATCATAATATGTTCCTTTTGGGTCAAGGAGAGTGAAGTATGGGCTTCAACCTAGTACTTCCAGTAAAACAGAAAAGATGTGTAGAAAAAGAAGATTACATTCCTCCTTTGTTCATTCATATTGTCATGCCTTTGTTTTCATTGTTCCCACTCAAATTTTTAGTCTTGGTCCCTACATCCTCATTGGAACTAGTACAACTCAAAAAAGTCATAATGGTTTTTAGATATCTGATGCTATGGTTTTCACCATCTCAACCTTCAAAAGTTTTCATAATCACACAACACTGTATGAAAACTTGTTTTTCTTCTGCAGATTGGTCTGAGAAATTAATTTACTGACAGGATCCAAATTGCTGTTGAAATGTCACTTGACTTCCTCATGTTCTCAGATGTGGATTTCAATTCCTGACTTTGCTGCCAGAACCACTAAGTGCCCATTTTTATGGTGCAGTGTTCCTGTGTTACACCCCAATGAACTTGTAACAGACAGATGACGGATACACTTTAGAAGTGGCCTTTTGCTTAAAGGAAAAAAAAGTTAGTGCTGTGCACAAACTTTTTGGGATTGTTGTGTACACAGACTACTGCATAGCAGGGCATGGCATACGTTTTACAAAAGACAGGGAGAAAATGAGGGCTGTTCAGTAACTGTATCAATGGTTGGTACTGCAAACTCAGAAGAAATCACCTTGCAGATGCTGGTGCGGGTGTTCTTTATGGAAACGAGTCAGGATGCCTGGCAGAACCACATGATTAAGTTGCATGGGTAGACTGCACTGAGGTTGCATGACGGGTTGATGTCCACTAGTAAGATTATGGAAATAAAGAAGGATGGCTTCTAATACAGGTCCGTGCTGACAGCCCCTTGATCTTTCTAATACAGATCCTTGCTGAACCACCATTGCAAAGCATTCTATGATTTTGCTTTCAGTATCACAATTGAAAATGTTTCCCTGTTTGGCTTCTACTTATTCATTATATGGGTCATGTTCTTCTTACACTAATCCATCTGGTCAGGCAAGATTTACTCCTTTGACATTTAACAATTATGATTGCTATCTCCTGGGGCTTTGATTATGTATCCTCTTATTTTTGTTCGACTCTTTTGCTCTCAGTAATGTGTATCTTTTTAAAAGTCCCATCCCCTACATTATGCAAGACACATGCTCTAGATTCTCAACATGCCTTGAGCTACAAAAACAGAGCAGATCACCTCAAATGTCCCACATGAAGCTAATCCAGGGATCTGAAATACTGTTCCGCCCTTTGTTCAGTTCTTCCCTCAGTGCCCACCTGCTTCTAGGTAGGCTGTGTGGAGAAGTGAGCATAACAGGAGATTGAGGACAGTAAATTTCTTCATAGTATTAAGTGTTAAACACTATCATGGCTACATAATGAGTAGAATGTAACCTGGCCGTCAGGGAAGCACAGGATCTTTGTTTCTCCATCCAAGAAATGGAGATACTGATGCAGATATTGTTTATTGGCTCCTTTCTCATACAGCTAAAATAATTACAATTTATCACACTTTAAGTAGTGGCATCTCAAGGTCACCTTTAGCTATGACATCAAAAGATTAAGGTCTAAATTTCCAGAAAAAGACCTCTGATTTTGGCTGCTAACTTTGATAAACCCTGAGCCTGACTTCATGAGGTACTGATTGCTCAAAGGCGGAAGCAATCAGAAAAATTCAGCACCTGAGAAAATCAGAGCCAGAATGTTTCAAACTGAGCCACAGATAAATGGGGAAGTAAAATTAAAAACCCACTCCAGTAAGTCTAGCTCTGGGGAAGTCTGAAATTACTCTTTCTCTTCTTTACTTCCTTATGCTTATTTCTGGATGTCCTTCACTAATTTTTCAGATTGTACTATATGTTAGCATGATTTATGCAAAGTATTTCTTCCTTATTATCTATTAGCTCATTAATTTTGTTAGAAATGTTATCCCTGGTTTTGGGCTTTGGTTTTTGGCTTGGGGTGGTTTTTTTGGGGGTTAGATTTTTTTTGTTGTTTTTTTTTGTTCTGTTGATCTATATGCAAAAGTATATTTTGCTTGTCACTGAAACAGGAAGATATTCACCCTAAACCTGGACTTTGTCCTTTCCGCCTTTATTCAGGGCTGTTGGTGTACCATCAGTAATACAAGGTACTTTGTACATGTCAGGTACTGTCACATGCAAAGTGAAAGAATTAGCAACGCTATTTCTTAGAATCTAATCCATTCTGATGCAAACTCTAATTTACCCATTCCAATGTTACTCCTGTAACATTGAGTTACAGGTATCTGTTGGTCTTGAGGTTAAAAACTCTAAGTATCCTCAAAAAGGTATGCAAAGAAGACTTGAAACAAAATCAGTGTTAGCAATCTTATAAACTAGATAGATGTTAGTGCAAGCAGTTAGAAGAGTCTGCTTGTGCACATTTATGAAGCTCTCCTGCATCTGAGAAGCCAACTGCAACTGATTTTTATTATTCACTGGTAGAGTTTCAGTGTGAAGCTGTTGTAAAAGCACTGCCTACTTCTGACTGCCTGCAAGCCACAGATCCTGAAAGCCTCATGGGTGTTGTGGAAATGTTTTCTTTCCATTCATTGCCACAGGTCAGTGGTTCATATTCCATATGTGTGCACGGGCCATTTTAATCAGCATTTTCTTTGTTTCTAGTGGTAGTCTAGTGTTTGATTTTACTTTTTCTGATTTTTAGCTGCAATGGGTTTTGAAGGCTACCCTAATCCATCTCAGCAGAAGGTAGTTGTTGCAAGTTTTGATGCAATCCTACTTTGTTTCAGATCCACCTGAGAAAATGTTCCAGTTCCTCACAGTGCTGTTGCTGGAAACACAGCTCTATGCAGTCTCAGGTGAGAGAGAACTGCCTTTCAATTCCACCAGCAGAATCAATGCAGCAAATACCACTACACCCTCAGTACCTGGGCTTCAGCACATCCAGTGATACTTGCATGAATAGCCAGTGATGTCTGTGGCCTCTGCTTTGCAATGATGTCTTACAGAAGGCACTGTGTACTAATGGAGCAGAGGACAGATGTCTGTCACTTTCCACAGTTGAGCTTTTTAAAAACATAATGTATTGACATCCGAGGGAGCTTGCCTTTTGAATGCCACTGTCGTTATTTCCAACTGCTTCTGAGTTAAGTCTACCAATATATGGTACACCCAATACAGAAGTAGTAACAGGGTATATTGAATCATGTATTATAAACTACTCTCTTTTGTCAAGACACTTTAAAATGGTCAAAATATTCATAACAATATGAGTTTCAGATTTGGTGAATGGCTAGGAAGATTATTTTGATATACTTTCTGTAATACTGTTGCATATATCTGAGAAGACTCACGGAATCAAATGATACTCACATGGTCCCAGTCTTGCAGAAGACTGTAACTGCTACACAGCAATTCCTGCAAGTTACATGTGCCTATGCAATGCAACTCTTACTTGTTTCACAGGAGTTACACTGGATTTTTCTCTTTGTAAGGGATAAAGAAACTAGATTTACTATTTCCACAATTAACTGTCGCTCTTACCAAAATCCTAGGACATATAAGGTACAATCATAGTTTCACAGAGGTGCTCCCTGTGTAATCACTGACTCAGCCTTAAATAATTTCTAAGATGTGAAAAAAAACCCCAACAATAAAACCTGACTCATTTTGTCCTTGTTTGTCAGACTCTGTAATCAACACACAATGTAGATGATTTACTACACACACTACTTGGCAAAAATGTTAGCATGAATAGGGACAAAGAAAAGCTTAAAACTTCTAGTCAAACCAGTAACCACATGCCTGACTACATGACACCTTTTTGCCCAAGTTTAAAGAAAATCAGAATGTATTTTAATACAACAAATGAAACTGTTTTCTTTTCCTGCTGTAGCTTTATTTACAGTTGAAGTTCCTCAACAGCTCTATGTTGTGGAGTACGGGAGCAACGTGACCATGGAATGCAGATTCCCTGTGAACGGCTCCTTAAAGCTAGGACTCCTGACTGTTGTTTGGGAGCTAAAAAGGCAGGATCAGATGAAATCAAAAGAGGTGTACACACTCCGCAATGGGAAGGAATTCCCTCCATCCCAACATCATGATTACATAGGAAGAGCTGCACTTCTGCACAATGAACTGAAATTGGGACGAGCTCTCCTTCAGATCACCAGCGTGAAGATCACAGATGCGGGATCATACCTTTGTCTCATTGACTACCAGGGCGTGGACTACAAGTACATTACTTTGGAAGTTAAAGGTTAGTGGCTGAATTGAACATAAGTATATATTCCTCAAGATGTCTCTACTAAATTCCTATAGACTCATAGAAATTTACTAATTTGGAGGTATCTGTTGCTAATTCTCTCACCAAGACCCTGTGCTCAGCCCCCAGGTGAGCCAAAGCAGCTGTCTTAGTGGCTAGACTTCTGTTCAACAGCCAGCTGAGCTTCCTAGGAGCAGCCTGTGCCACAGAGGGAGAGAGGCTGCTCCCCCTCTATCCTTCATCTCTCCTCCTTTTTCCCACACCCTCTTCTCGAGAGCCCCCACACCTTGCCTCTCATTTGATCCCTGCCACGCCATCTCTGGTCATTCCCAAAAGTTTCTCAGAGGTGCTTTAATTTACTTACAAGCTCTTCTGCAACTACCCACATGGCTGGGAATTCCCCAGGTGACTGCAGGTCCCAGAGCAAGGACATGTGATTCTCTGTGTTCATCAAAGCCAAGTGGACATCAGTAATAAAGGTGTGTGTTACTGGATAGCAGGACAGACTGGTCCTTTGAAAGGCCTCTGGTGTTTCCCACTAACTGCAGTATGTCTGTGTGATACAAGGCAGCACTCGTTTCCCACCCGGGCATTTAAATAATGAGCTTTGTCAGATCGAAAAATGGACACAGCCATTGGTTCCTCTGAACTGTCCTCACAGAAATCAAATTATTTTCGTTCTAGTATGATGAAAATATCACACTTTTTCATAAGCTATGTAAAAACAAACCTTAAACCCAGTCGTTTCCTTGAAGTAGCATATTCAGAAAAGAGAGCCCCATAAGACTTCACTTGTTTCCTCTGTATTGACAAATTATAAATTTAGTGTGAACTGCTGACTTGCATAAAGTAGTGGAGTAAGTTCTGTCACTGTAGGTGTGAAAAGAATTGAATAATGAATATTGAATTGTTCTACAAAACATCCTCCATAATTTCAAACATCATTCCATACATCAGACACAGCCACAGAAAAAATATTAAAGGGAAGGAGGGAAAGGGAAGTGGGAAAATGACTATTGTTGCATAAAGTAATTTTGCTCAACAACTTCTTATGCAGCATCCTACAAGACAATAAACACTCAAGTAATAAGAAAACCAGGTGAAGACAAGTTTGTTTTTATGTGCCAGTCAGAAGGCTTTCCTCTGGCAGAGGTTTTCTGGCAGAATGAGAGGAACTTCAATCTCAGTGGATGGGCAAATACCACCCATACGCTGACAGCAGATGGCCTCTACAATGTCACCAGCATCCTGACGTTCAAACCAAATATGAGTGAGAACTACAGCTGTGTGTTCTGGAATAAAGAACTGAATGTAGAAACTTCAGCCCACATTTCTACTTCAGGTTCGTATCACCTTGAGCTTGTACAAGGCAGAGAGTGTTTGTACATACATCATTTCCTATGATCCACCACTGGAATTTGGTTGTGTAATATTGGAGCTCTGGAAAAGAAACAGATCAGTATTACTTACACTTTTGAAGCCTCAGCTAGCTCACACTACAACAAGACAGCCTGTCATTTTTCTGTATATTTTAATTTTAGAGTAGCTCCCATTATTTGGTTGCCAGTACAGAGGAAATTCTTTAATCTGCTTGAGTGCCTGATCTAGACTGATCCCTGATCTAGACTCCCAATTAGTTATACTTCAGATGGGATACAGATAAATTGCAGCAATGCTCAGTCAAATGCCATACAAATGAGAGATTAACTCATTTTTTGTAAAGCTTGTTACAGTAATATTGCAGAATAAAGTATTCATAGAATGAGTGTAAAACACTACGTTGATAAATTTTAAGATCTTTTGTTCAGTCAGAGCAAGGCTCTGGAGAATCAAAACTGATAACTTCGTAAGTGATGCCTGGTTTGTAAGTTGTAAATTCACTTTCTTTCATGCTTTTGACAGCTTTAATGAGTACACAGTATAGCGGACAAAAATCTCTGATCTTATTTATCGTCCCCACGTGTGTGATGGTAGCTGTCCTTTCCTCTGCATTAATAATCTTTCAAAAGAGAAAGTCATTCAAGAATGGGCAACCCAAAAAAGGTACATTTTACTTCAGACAGTGGATCTTTTCACTTATTTTCCTGTGAACAAACTCAAAAATTTTAGTAACACTAGGCACGCTTGTGTGACTTTGTTCACATTTTATTTCTAGATGTGCTCTAAAATGGGATCTTGGATCATCTGAGTTGGGTTTTATCTTTCTCACCTTGTGGCTTATATGAGACAAGGTATATGGGAAGATAATTTTAATTTTTTTATCTGAGCAGCTACTGCTTTGGCTTGGTAAGGTGTGCTGTAAAGACACAGTTTGAACGGTGCTTTTCTTCATGGTTACAAAGACATTGTAGCTACAGCATATGACACAGAACTTTTGGCTTTGTTCTCCATTAAGGCTGTATAACTAAAATAGTATGCTATACTGGACTATTACGAATAGTGTTTCTTTTCTCGTTTGCAAGTGTAATAGTGGAAAAGTAATGAAGCAAACAGACTTTTATTCTTGCCTTCTCTTGCCTATGAATAGACTCCAGTAAACTCAGACAAATGTATTTATTGTCATGAAATGAAAGTATTGCTATTAAGGACTTCAGAATTTCATTCAAAATTTGAAAAAGAAGTCTAAGGAAGTTTATGGATTTGGTATGAGTTAATAATAAACTTAAATGTGCTTAAAGCTCAGTTTAATCTAAAAGTTTGTTGAATTGTATTGTTTGTTTCAAATCTAGAAATGTTTAAGCTAAATTTGTATTTATTTACTTTAACAGACAGGAGAGGAAAGCTGAACCCTAACCTGGAAGATGAGAACAGTAAGTCATAGGGTTTTCTATATTTACGCTTACAGCCTTTTCTTCTTACAGCTAAAATCTTTGTAAACCTGTAAATGGCAACTTAAAGAAATGAGGCTAGTTTTTAATTTAAGTTAAACTTTTCTTCAGTTGCTTAAAAGTGCAGTATCTAACGTTATGACTTTCTGACAGGTGATGTAAAGATTTATGTATGTTTGTTCCCTTTCACTGAGAAACAGAGAGCTCGCACACATAGCTCGGTATACTCCTCTGCACACTAACTGCAGTTCTAGTAGCCTCAGCTGGGGCTACTCTCTCTTTCATGGAGGAAGCTGGTTATTTTGGAAGGCATCAAGATATTTTGTGGTAATAGTCTGTTACACTTTTGGGTCAGGCCACAGGTTTTAATAACAAATACAATGATACATCAGTTATCTGGAATATTACATCATCCACTGAGCCACTTCTCATATGATAAGTGACTTTCCCTGACATCCGTGGATTTACATTGTAGAGGGAAGGTAATGCCTAAAAAAGTATCAAGATGCAGATAACTGTCCTGTACTAAAATTGAACTGAAAAAAATAAACCACCATAGAAAACTATAAAACAATATGGCAAGAAAGCTTTTAAAACACCTACTTATATAAATCAGTTTTGTTACCTGTCAATAAAAATCTGACAGGTTAATGCATTGTCAGGAGAGAGGCCGTGGCCAGTGCTAGGTGCAGAGGTATTGGGTTCAGCTGTAATTCCCTGGTGTCCAAGCAGACCCTAACTCAGCGTATTGAGGCCAGCTCCGAGGCTCCCTAATGTGCTCCAGGAATATGAATGATTCTCCCCCAAGGAGCAAAACTAGAGCAAAACTGTGATGCAGCTGACTGAGTGGTCTGAGGAAACAATGCACAGCATTTTCTAGACACCTAGGCAGCTTTGGGCTTTTCCAAGGACAAGATTTACTCAAGAAGCCATGGATGTTTCTCACTGCTGAAAAATACATCTAGAAGTCACTAGCTTAAAAAATAACTTCTGTAGGTGAAATGAAAACTAGGGTTTGGACGGAGAGGGCATGAATTCACTGATTCCCATATCACCTCTGATGGTAGTGCTTGTCTCTTACCCATAGCTGTCCATCCCACTGTCATCAGTAGGTATTACAGTCAAAATTACACTTTCAGAAAAACACTTTCACCTTTCAGAAATCAGCACTTGCTGTAGTCAAAGGCCCTTTCTTAGTTTTCACATGATGATGTGAAACTTCAGTGGAACTATGCCACGTGCAAATGAACAACAGCTCAAGGCAGGCAGCCATCTGGAGGACAATGTGGGTGCATGTCCAGACATAATTCCAGTGCACTTTGTCCGAGAATGGTGTGGCTTCCCGTGGCTTTTAGTATTACTGTTGCAAATTTTTTTCACTTTGTAGCCCCTAGCCTCCTCTATGCGCTTACTGAAATGAAGAAATTTAAGGAGAGGTGGCTGCTTTTTGTGGTTTTGTTTTACTTCTTCATTTTAATGACCGAAAATCTTAGTGCAATGTTCAGGAAGTCATATGACAAACATTTATATTTCTCAGCATCATATATTTTTAAGAAACACTGGAAAGAACCTTTTTTCCATGATGAGTAGGTAGTTGAAGCATAAAAGCCACAGATACTTTACCAGAGCGCCTTGGAAATGACCCACATGGCCCTGGTTACAGGAACATGGATTGTTCATGTTATCATTTTAACTTACAGCTCAAGCTGTATCAGCACAGAAGATGTAGGACATTTGACCTCATCACTGAAGTTCCAGTTCTGCAAAGTTTTATGCTCAGATTTTACTGACAAGCATTCCAGTGGATGCTATCTAACCTGATTTCAGTTTTGGTATTTTATTTATACGTCTGATAGACAGTGACAGCTTTGATGTAATAGAAAGTTCAGAATTTGGGCCACAGATTAAAGAGATAATTCTTTCCTCTGAAAAGATTGCAACAGGATGTCCTTGTAATTAATGGAGTCATTATAACTCCAGCATGACCCAGAAGAGCTTGCATACAATGAATATAGAGCTTTCACTCTTTACCACTCAGCTGTTAAAATCAGGCTACTTATTCACTTAAGTTATTGCAGATTTTTCAAATAATACTATTCCATTTTCTTTTTTTTTTAAGGAGATGACTTTAATTCTCAAACTGAAGCTTTATAGTTGCCAACTGTTACAGCTTCAAGAGACAATGGGAGTGTGGGTCTGTGAAAACTCTTCATCTCACATGCAATAATTTGCACTTTTTGTATCTGTGTTTGGGGACTTCAAAGGAAAGCTACAGCACTTTAGCTTTGGGATGAACAGTGAACTCATGGGGATTTATTGGCACTGCAGCAATGGAAAGCTATGCCTCTTCAGATACTGTATCTTGAAGTTACTCAGAATTATGCTGTCATGAAATGTGGTTTACCATTATGAAGAGGTTATCTGTGTGCTTTTGATACACTTCATTTTTGGACTTACTGTTGCTCAAGGAATTTTTGCTTCAGAATGCCTTTGTTAACTGTTCCAGTTTCAGGAATGGTGCTTGGATTCAAACATCTTGTGGGAATTTCAATAAAAACTGTACATACTACCTTATGTCTAAACAATCATCTTTCAGACGGACACATCATTACATGCCCATATCTCATTTCCAAACTTTCCAACACATTAAACTGGAAATCACCACAAGTACCCACCAGCATGGCAATATATGGAAGATATTTCATATCACAAAAGCAATAAGCAGTTGAAGTTAAATTAAAGGACAGAAGAAAAAAAAAATCCCACCACCAACAGTAATTCAACATTATGTCCCAGAAGAGAATTTTCATGCACAGTCTACGTAAAACCCTATAAATAAGTCAGGTTAAAAAATATGAACTGTGATACTGTGCTACATGACAGAAATTTTATATTTGAACTGATTACTCAACAGCATTTTCCTTAGGAGGAATTTGGAAGCAAAAGTGAAAATGATGCTCAGCTAGATTTCTCCACAGAGTTTCTCAGAGGTAAAGATGAGCCTTTTCTATGCCAGACACTTATCTATTTTACCTCCCATTACTGGTATGCCTAGAAATGACTCATTCAAGTCCAGACACGCTTTGCACTGGGCACAGCTTCCACAGTGCCAGTTTCGAAAAAATGCCCAACAGGAAACAAATTTGCATCTTACATAGTCATTAGATAGCGAAGCAAGGACACTGGGTAGGATTTGTTTATTATTTTTGAAGACCATTGGCTCTGGTGAGCTGTGTTTTCCCCTAAGATAGATGTAGCAAGATTGCAGAAAGGTGTTCACAAGCAAACTACTTTTATCATTATCCTGCCCTTGGAAGAATGCTGTTTCACAAAAAAATATAATTATCAGTAACATTAAGTTTTTCTTCATAGCACTTGCTCTGGATTACTTGCTTTACTGCTATTTATTCCAGCATGAAGTGGACCTACAGTGCTGCTATGAGACCAGAAAGACAGCCTTCTGTTTCACCAGGATAGCTGATTTTAAATAGCAGCACTGCTATTGATTTTACTTGTGGAAAGAGAAAAATGAAACTCTCTCTGCCATCACCTCTACTTTAATATCTATGCATTGTGCCTTTAAATACTCATTTGCAGCCGTTGGAATCAGCTGAGACAAATCTGCACCAAACTTTCTATTTCCTTGCTGACATGGCAAATCAGGTAGCTGTTAAGAGAATAAGAGGCAGCTTCTTGAAGCGTTGCTTAGCTTCAGCTGCAATAGTAGCTTGGGGACTGCTGTGGCTTGCACCATCTTGCAATACTTCAGGGTCAGTGCATAAGGTCAAGCAATTTCTCCCTGTGCCAAATTTGTACTCCATTGGAAACTATGAGCCCCTTCTGTCCCGCCATGGTTAAAAATCTAACCCACTGTGTTCCTGGAAGGACTGAATTTTGCATTGTTCTGTTTCTTTTTTTCCTTATAATAATAAAATGGAAGTAATTCAAACACAAATAGTACATTACAGCCTTTGGAATTAGATTATGGTGATTATCATTGCTTCTTACTGAAATGAAAGTCATCCTGAGATTATCTTATGCTGCTGAGTAACTGTTGCCTTGGCATGGGCAGGGAACAACAGGTGTGGGCAGCACCTCCTGCCAGTTTTACAGGCTTGGCAAACACTACCCTGTGCTCCCTCTTTCACCTGGCATCCCGAGGCAGAGGCAGCTCGCTTTTGCACAACAATCCTATGCCCTATCCACTCCGTTTCATATGAAAGGAGCAATAGCATTATTTACTGTAAAAGCCGTAAGAATACCCAGACATGTATCTTGGTTTACAAATTTCTGTTTTTACTTGCTCTCCCTGGATACTCGTGAACTGCAATAAAATTTAATCAGGATGATTGTCACGTATACGAAAGTTAGCTTGTCAGCAGCTTGACCAGTCTATATGTGACTATGAATTTATGCATGAGTTGTTTTTTACTGTAAACCACTGAGCATATGATACATGTGTGATGAGTCTCTGTTCTTTCTGCTTCAGCTACTCTTCTACACGCTGTTATCTTGAAACAGCTGAAGTAAGAGTTTTCAGATACAGATAAATTGCACGCAAAATGTTTGAAGAGTTCGGTGTTGGTTTGTTGGGTTTTGGGTTTTTTTTGATAGTTTTGAAGTTTACATTGAGTCAAGAGCTGACATTATTAGACCACAAAATACTAGCTATTTTTATCGCCTGATTTGCCAGTTGCCCCTGTGCTAAAGTGGCAAATATCTCACTCATAGTAAAGCAGGTCAGAGAATGTTGTTGTTCAAATTAGCTTCCATACCCTTTGTAATTATCTGACTTTCCTTATACTCTGATGAAAGCGTGGCGTGAAAGTATAGCCCTAGATCAATGCCTGCCATCTGGTTTGACAAGACATCCTGGTTTCCACATTGCTAAGTGTGCCCTGAAATACTATTTTGTAGCCAGTGTGCTGTAATATTTTGCTCAACTTCAATATGCAGCCATATGGTAAAAAGTAGCTGACGCAGGTAGGTGCACTGTGTAAACATTGTTAAAAAGTTACTTGAAAGAAACATTAATAGAGTTCAGATCTATTTACTTTTAGCTTTTATGTTTACTGCCCTTTTTCTGCACTGAGGTTTGTTTACTCACAACCCTCCTTCCTTAATGGGCTTTTCCAAGTGAGAAGTGAAACATCTTTCACACAAAGTCTGTGTTAGAAACCACTTTACATAAGGAAATAAAACAAACCATACGCGGTAGAAAGAGTGGGTTTAAGTACATGTCTTACACATACATGTTTTTCAAGCAATGGGGCAAGATGATTATATGGGTCTCAGCTGGTGAAGACAGGGTTTTCTGTGGCAAGGTGGGGAATCTTATCTTGTCAGAAATTGAGAGTTCTATCTGCAATGGAAATGTTGCTAGCAAGAAGATTGCTGTGCTACTGGATGACTGCATTTGTGTATGGAACCACCTTTTTTCAGGTGAGATTATGAACATTCTTCCCAGATCTAAAATAGACAACTGTTAGTCTTAACAAAGCTCCAGCTTGGGAACAGTTATATCAAAATGCTAAGTTGATAAACAGGTGAAATAACTCTTTCCACCTTGTATTCATGGAGTAGTAAAGTAAAACCTGGCAGAACAAAGAAGCCAGATATTGGTGAAGAGATGCATAAACCTGAGAATGTCACTGAGCAAGTAGAAGCATTTGGTGGGAAAAGGGAACAGGAGAAGGTCAACGACTTTTTTTCAAGAGGAGCTGAGAATTTTTGTAAGAATAGTAAAGTAAGATGAAGCACTGTGAGCTCAAGGAATTTCCTGGTTCCTATAAGAAGCCATGAACTACTGAGGCATGCTTCTGTACATCTGCAAAATACTGCAACCTTGGTCCACAGAGCTGTCTGAGATGGGTGAGGAAACTGAGGCAGCAAAGCAGCTGCAAATTGAGCAAAAGCAACATACTTAGACCTCCACACAAAGTCCTTGATTTTCTGTATGTTTGTCATGCACACACCTCTTGCTCCTAAAGAGCTGTGAAATAAAAAGTGAACCACAGAGTGTAGACCTTGCTGAGGTATTGGGGAAGATGTAAGAGATGGAGCCTACTTCTGAACTTGTTAAATGCTCAAAGCCAGAAGCAGAATCTGATTCAGCAAACTTAGAGATGGAGAATCTGGTGAATTCCCATCTGAGAAGCTTATTTACATGAGAGTCTAAATTTCACAGAGCTGGATGAAGATTAGTATATGCTGTGAATGGGAACTACTTCCACCTTCCCATACATTCTGCTGTTGACATAGGTTAAACAGGTTAACTTCAGAAGAGACCACTGGATCAGCTGTTTTAATTGCCCCTATGTTACAGTTTATGAAGGATTGTTCAGGTACATTATACCAAGCCTCAAACTTCACCTCTACAAAGTTGTTCAGTTTTCCAAAGCTGAAAATGTGTACAACGATTGCTGCATAAGACCAGAAGATCAGAACCTCCATCTCCTCCCCTGGGAGGAAGCTGTTTGGGTCAGGTATTCCCAGGATTTCCATGATGCTGAGTTGTACAATTGTAGTCCACACGCAAAAGAGAAAGATGGAAAAAGCCCAAGGGTGTGAAAACTTTTCTTGCATCAGTCAAGACGATCTTGAACAAGATATACTCTGAAAGCCATTTCAGGGTATTAGCCGACTCTGCGCAGGTAGTCATTGCTGACCTTGCCCAATCTCTGATATTTCAGACAAGGGCGCTGTCATTGGAAGCCAAATTGTGTGCTGGTATAGCTTAACATTCCTGGTGTTCCCAGGCGACTGGCTACAGTCTGAAATATGGAGATTTAGTTGCACATCTTGCCCTACAGAAGACCTGCTAGTGGGCAGAAGCTGAAAGTTTCTTGACTACAATAGGGAAAGCTATGAAGAATAGTAGGAAGCGATTAGCAAAATTAACTAGACAGATGGGCCTACAGTCCCATGTAGAGAAGGCCAAGGATTTGCTCAAGTCAAAGGTCATCATACATGCAAAGATGCAAGCTATTAATCTTTGCTGTGCTGGGTCTTGATACAAGTCATGCATCCCTTGTTGATCTGCATATTTTCAGCTTCACTTTTTAACTAATCTGCCTCAGGTACCCTGCCAGTTACAGCAGTGCAACTGCATATATAACTTAGCTCCAGTTCTGGGCTACATGTATGGCTTGCTCCTTAACATGTTATTTCAAAACAAGATGATAACTGAGATAATTAAGCTTCCTGTTTCCAAGCATGCATAGTTCCCCTTTTTTGCCTTGCCCTTTGTAGTATTTGAGTACTCCTTGGATTTTTCCTGCCTGCCTGAGAGGGAAGACAGGATTGCTGTTAAGAAAAATAATCTCATTTAGGTTATTGGAGGAATAGTTCACCAGGATGGAAAGGAGTTGTTTAAAAATCAATAGTGGCATAGAAACAAAAGTATTAAGTGGCCTCGTACTAAATGCAGTGCAGAGATTAGGCTTCTTAAGTGTTTTAGAGTTGGCAGGCTCAGAAGCAGCTTTTCAGTGAAAGTGGTAGAGCAAAACCCAAACTTGTTTCTAGCTAGAGCTCAGTAAGTTTATAGAAGGGATTGCATGACTTGGTCTCATGACATTGGAGTCCTGGATGTGGTAATCATGAGACCATCTCCAGTTCTGTACTCCTGTCTTAAAGATCACACAAACCCTTTTTACCCCATACTAAGGGTCTACACCTGTGAGGATGCCAGCTTTTCCGGAGTTATAACTGTCAAGACACTGTTTCCCACTCAGTAAGCGTTGCCTGTGTAACTTTTACTTTGTAATCCTGTGTCATAAACAAGAGTAAGAAGTTGCAGTTCTCCACTACCGAGCTCCTAATCAGGGACTCTGATTGCTTAGGCCTATAAATGAAAAAAAGGTCTGTTTTAACAAAAAGTTTTGCCCTTGCTGTCTGGCCAGACACTTGTTCAGATCTGGGTTCTTCCCAGGTGAACAAGAACAGGTACACTGCTCTGACATATGTTGAAACCTTACTTGTTAGGAGAAACAGCTCTCATCCTGCAGTGCCATGAATTAAATACTCTAGTACAGGGGCCTGCTGCTGGTTTAGAAAACAGAACCCTCACAGCTGGAAGAAAGAACAAGGTTCTTCAGTCCTGTGTGGTGACCACTGTGAGCTAGTCATTCCCACGTGCAGGTAAATGCTCAGGCTTGTTCTGCACCGCCCTTTCACTTCAGAGCCGTCCGACAGCAGGAGTGTTCCGACAAAGGACAGGTACGAGTTACTGCCCTGCCTGCTGCTCTGATTCTGGAGGCGTCGCCCAGCTCAGGTGCATTATTGCAGAACTGGGCTTTGTGCCATGAAGATATGCTTTGTGAAGAGCAGCTACAAAAGCATTTGAAACAGATTGTGCTAGACAGTGTGTGGCAATATCATGTAGGGGGCAAAAGTGACACAGCCTGGTTTAAAACCCCCCTTGTGGCTATGAATGTCCCTGAAAGTCTTTTAAATTGTTAACTAAATCCAGAAAGCCACAGGGAGCTAGGAGAAACAAAATTGGAATGAGTTAGGGAATGCAGCTTGTATTTTCAGTGTAATTCTTTGAATTTTTCCACTTTGGTAGAGTTAAGTTGAACTTTTCATTAGTGTTTTAATAGAATCATAGAATCATTTTGGTTGGGAAAGACCTTTAAGATCATCAAATCCAACTGTTAACCTAGCACTGCCAAGCCCAACCACTAAACCATGTCCCTAAGCACCACATTTACATCTCTTTTAAATACCTCCAGGGATGGTGACTCAGCCACTTCCCTGGGCAGCCTGTTCCTATGATTGATAGCCATTTCAGTGAAAAAAATTTCCTAATATCCAATCTAAACCTCCCCTGACACAACTAGAGGCAGTTTCCTTTTGTCCTATCACTTGTTACGTGGGAGATGAGACCAACACCCACCTAGCTCCAACTTCCTTTCAGGTAGTTGTAGAGGGCAATAAGGTCTCCTCTCAGCCTCCTTTTCTCCAGACTAAACAGTCCCAGTTCCCTCAGCCGCTCCTCATAAGCTTTGTTTTCCAGTCCCTTCACCACCTTTGTTGCCGTTCTCTGGACACGCTCCAGCACTTGAATGTCCTTCTTGTAGTGGAGGGCCCAAAACTGAACACAGTACTTGAGGTGCAGCCTCAGCAGAGCTGAGTATAAGGCGGGTGATGACTTCCCTACTTCTGCTGGCCAAAGTATTTCTGATACAAAATGATAGGATACAGTGTCTTAAAAATCCACTTTCGTTCATGAAAAGAGAGGTTCCTCCTCTGGCTTTTGGAAAGCTGGAACACCAGGATAAGGTTGTGCTTGCTTTCCTCCAAAAACTGGGAACTGGAGATCTCAGTGCTGCAAGCTGCTGTGTATAAGCAGATGTGATATATTTACAGAAGTCCACTAAAGTACAGCAGACTGTTCTACAGCAAATACACTTGAATGCAGGGACTTGCTTTAATAAAGTGTCTGCCCACAGAGCAGGCCATACAACCCAGCGTCACAGTACAACATTTATTTGAACTTCTAACTGTGGGAAACAGTTGCTGCTAAAAGTAGCAGCATAATAGCTGACAATGTTCCTGAAAGAGGAGTTAACTGCACTGAAGACTCAAATGGCTACCCTCTGAACGAACAAGGTGGCCTGTTTTGGCCGTGTTTTCTATCCTGGGTATGAGTTCACATACGAAGACTCAAGATAGGGACTACTTTTTTGTACTGAATTTTGCTATTTGTTATGCGATCTATTTTGTAAGAAGCACAAAATTTCCCGAGAAAGGGATTTAATTAGCTGACTTCATGGGTTTTTAAGTTAGTGAAGCACTAAGACAGTATCCTGTATCTGAGAATCTCAAAGTATTTTCCAAGTGTGCATAAACATGATCACATTATTTTACTGATGGAGAAGGCAAGCATATACCTTAATAGAAGCAGTCTGAAGGACATCAAAGGAATAAAAGCCATATCTCTTCAGTTTTCACAACCATCCCCATACAACTAGTTTTAGTATCCTTGCAGGGCAAACCTAAGTGTCAGTGAGCTGCAAGAGCAGGGCTGCCCCAGGAGGGGCTATGAACCAGGAGCAGAGGGCAACATCAGCCCCATGCCCTCCGCAGCAGGGCACAGCCCCATGGTGCTTAAGCAGGACCAGGGCTGGTGACACAGTCTCTCAACAAGCCCTTACCAGTCAAGGTGATGAGTCAGGCCCAAGGCTCACCCAGCAGATCTGGTCAGGTGCAACCAGCCAAGCCTGGAGACAGGGTGATCTACAGCATGGGCCCACAGTCCAGTCAGGAAAAGCAGTTAGTAAGCTGGGATGGCTGGGGACAGGGCTGGGCACACACCTACCGACAACTTGGCTCAGGCAAGGCTTGGGTGCCTGGGCATGAGCTTAAAAGGGCTCCTGAGCCCATGGGCAGAGTGTGTGTTGGTGGGGTCACCAGTGAGGCTGGCCATGGCAGCTAAGGCCTACTATTACAGGTAGCCACCCAGCAATGAGAAGTCTGTTGCCTTCTGAGTAACATCTCCAGTCCATTATTACTAGCTTTAACAGCAATCATCTTTGTGCAAGAGCAGGACATCTGTGACTCCTATTCTTAGAGCAGCCACTTCTGCAGTATCTACGCTCCTTCTGCTTTAACTGTTGTTTTTAACTACACCCCTGCATGTTGCTATTTTGAAATATTAAAGGGGTTTTTTTTTTTCAGTAGGGAAGCATAGATACATAGAGCTATTATATTCATACTCAAATTAACTGCCTGTTAACAAAAATTAAGAGTCAATTAACTTCCAGTTGCTCTTCATTGCATAGCAGCATGATTTTTTTGCTTAGGAAAGCAGGAACAGTCTGAGTTCTGCATAGCAATTTGAAAAACTCTGAGCAGAAATACAGCCAATCTGATCTCTATACCCACTCAAATTGACTTTTCTCCCTGAAAATATGAAAGTAATGAAGAAACAAAAGTTGTCCCAGCTTCTCTGTAGTTAAGCTCTGCTGAGCTGACCACAATGCTGATAACAGCTCTTATCTCAAGTCAGGCAGATTGGTTACATGCTTTATGGACCTATTCACTTCCTTGCTTTTTCAAAGCGAATCTGGTTAAATCTAACGAGATGCCATCTCAGGGCAGCTTCCGACAGCTACATGGCATGACTTTGCAACTTTGCTATTTCTCACGGCCCAGCAGACCAGAGGATCGGTAGGGCTGATAATGCAATAGCGGTAGAGACCTTCCTTGCACTAGTTCTGCCTTTACTGAACAACCATGCTCAGGCAAGGCTTTTTAACTTAAAGAGAGCATTTGTTACACAAATACCATGGTATGGTGCCAAGTGATTTTCATTTGAATAAATCATCAGCTCAAGTGCTACAGAAAGACCTAATAGCAAACAGAGTAATAGAGAATTACAAGCAAGATCCCATAATAAGATTCCATCATTTACAGAAAATAGGGGAAAATTCAAGAACAAAGCAAGTACTATTAAAAAGACAATGACAAATGGTAACTGTGATAATTCCCCTTCCTCCCCCGCCAAAAGAGGGAACAGGCTGCTAAAATCTGCAGCATGTTTTACTAAGCAGCCCTGAGGATGTGAAAAGAAAAAAGTTTCATAGCTATGCAATTTGTGTTGCTTTCCAGTTACTTAACCGCTGTCCTGGCCGTTGGGCACATAACCCTGGCATATTGTGTATGGAGGTCTCTAGTCAAGGATTTGTTAGCAAATTAGTAAAAGTTTCTTTGCACTGTAGACTAATGGTTTTCAGTCCTATTTTCTGTCTAGTTCCTCTCCTCTCTCGCTGCCCTCCTCTGCATGTTTCATATTTCAAATTTCTCTTGAGCAATATGTGCCAACCGCCACAGAAAAAGCAGAAATAAAATGTCAACAGATTTGTTAGCGTTTTTACCTACATAATTATATCAAGTTAGGGTACACCTGGCTGATATAATCATTTTTGGTGGTAAGTCTCAAAAGGCTTTACCGTACAAATACAGAGATCCAAATATTTTATGCTATTTGACTAAGGTGCCATTTCAAGTCAGAGCCTATAAATACAATGAGACAACCTGCCTGATGTCTAAAGACAGGGCTCTGTCCTGGGATGCTGGGTGTATCATGGTTCCTGGTGCAAAATCCTGCATTTCTGCACCTCTCATATTCTTCTACTAGCAGAAGCTCAGTTTTCAGCTCCATAATTCGGATTTTCACATCACATTTGGAAACTTCTCTTCAGACCTTTACAGCCGCATTTACAATATAGCCCATGAGTCTGAGTGTTGCATGGGCATTTTATTTTGCTGTCTCAGCAAGAGGCGTTATTATTTTGAAATGCAGTTCTTAGTGGGAATATGAAGGGAGGAGGGATGAAATGTCAGTATTTCAAGGACTGTTATAAAACTGAAGGAAGAGGATCACAAGATAGAAGTCTCACAAGGCCAAGACTGTCATATGACTCAAGGCAGCATGTGCACATGAACAAACACTTTTTAAATCAAGCTTTTCTCCAGATTTTGCTGAGCAGTGGTTTTCCCTCAGAGCTAAATACTGAGGGCCACTGAGCTCTTGCAAGTCCCTTTATGTTCAATGGAAGCTGCAAAAACTGAACAGTTCAAAGGACTAGATCTATACACTTAATTTTTCTACTGACTTCAGTTATGTCTGTCCTGTGCTTGTTTACAAGCCTTTAAGCTTGTAATTTTTTCCAGCTGAAAAAGCAAAGGTTGCAGGAGCAGTTTTGCCTATGTGCCTTCCCATAAGTTCTCAGATACCTATCAGAGGAATTAAATAGAAAATTAAATTTTGCAAATCCATCTATTAAAATTAATTTGTAACTGGTGAGTCACTAAGGTTACTTTTTTAATTTCAACAGAGATTAATTAGAATTCTATTTGTACATAGTTTCTAGATAAAATGGATACTGTGTCAAAGAACACAAACATGGTGTTTTGAAATGTGTTGTCTCAGTAAAAGCTGAAGGGGGATCATTGGATATTGTGGATGAAGCATTAGTTTTGCCTCGTTTAATGTTTGGGACTGCTCATGGACTATGTATTATGCATCCCAAATGGAGATGGCACAGAAATGACAGCGATTTTGATTCCAGGCACTATGATTTTTATCCTTTATTCAATCTTCTTCATGCTCTTCAAGGAAAAATAGATACTGACTGATCCATTGATTCTGGAAAAAAAGAAATAATAAATTAGGAAGAAAACGTGTCTGGAACATAACAGCCTACTCAAGATGTGGACCCACTGACTTTCTCCTTGTGTTTATTCAGTACCTATCCAAAGGCAAGCTTCACAGGATACTCCCTAGGTCTTATATTGGAAAGGACAATGAACACCAGATCCTTATTCATACTGTTGAGTTTGACAGATTTTCCAATGTTGGCCCCTCATCTCTTCCTTCTGTGATTCCCATATAAACACAAACCACACTCACATAAAGATGGGCATGTAGGTGGCCTGATCCTGTTCCTCCTCTCTCATCAGTCTTGAAGGTCCATAGTGAAACATATGCATGCCCATGCTCGCATAACTTCCACCTACACTCACATTTGCAGCTCTTTTCAGGTCCTGTGCAATAATTTTCCACACCTTGTTCACTGACCTTAACTCTGGGTCAGATCATAGCCAGCAGCTTGCGGTCCTCAGGCCTTTGATCATTCTTGTTGACCTTGGTGCTCTTTTTGACGTGAAATGGTGAGAAGAGCCAACAGCATTGAAGTGACAAGAACACCTTGAACTTACACATTGATAAAACAACATTCTCAGTAAAATAATACTGAGATGGCATTTGTTAGGACAAAACATCAATGATTAAAAAAGTGTTTAATAGTTGTTACTGTCGCCCTGGTTTAGGAGTGCATTAAAAACATGCTTCACTAATTTTCAATGTGTGAATAAAAAACACACCTTTATAGTAGGGCACACTGAAACTACTAAAGTGTTTAACTTATCTGAGTATCACTGAAGATAATGTGAGTCACTGAGGCACTCAAAACACAGGCTTGCTAAACTGGAGTTTTCTGACTAAGTATCTTGCTGCATCTGTCCTTTATCAGGCATGTGCATTTACAGTCACACAGATAATTTCAATATACTTGGCCAGCAATTTTCATTGACCTACATAAATAAAACAGAAAAAACTCTCTTAATATGCAAGTATAGTATTCTTAATAAAATCTAGTAATTACTCTTACTAAGTATGCCAGTCAGTCTGAGACCTGTGCTTCCCAGGGTTGTTTTCAGAACAACTGGTGCTATGTTTCATCATACGATTCCAAATAGACGAGTAATGGAAACATTTCTGCTTGAGCATGTTCTCATTTTGCATTGATTGTCCTTTTTTTACTATAAATATTAAGCCAAGTCAAAAAGTGGTATCTGAGCTGGAAAACCGGCATTCAAACTCAAAAAACATACATAACATGCTTACCAGAATAAGTAAGCCTTGGTGTGCAGAATTGTACTTTGTTCTGCCAGCATTTCAACCAGTTTGCTTCCCATGCAGTAGTTTTGTGGGTATGGTCTACAAAATGCTTCTCTTTTTTTATTAAGATCATATCACGGAAAACAAGTGCTTTGATTACATTTAGGAAAATCACTACTTAACTCTCTCAAGGAACTGCTGAAAGGTTAGCATGGTTCAGTGACTGAAAAAATTTGACTGCTGGAGCGTAGCCTAAAAGCAGAAGTTCACACACAACTTCCCCTTTTATTTTGCTGTTTTCATGCTACCTAATTTACATCTCCAGAAGAACAAGCTCTACAGCTCCACACAGTGTTTAAAAGCCTCTAAGCAGGCCAAAGGATAGAGATTTTTCTAAACGTGGATGAAGTCAACTGACTCTGTAATTTTGCTAATGCATTCTTTAATGGTTTTATTTTTGTGACAGGTTATTTAATGTTTGTGAGGTCCACCTAACTGGCAATTTTCATACTTCATGTGTGTGTATTAACAGCTAGTGCTGACATTGCTTCTTTTGCTTGTTCAGATCTTCAGCTGAAGTACAAGCTTCAGCTTGACAAACAACTTGGAGGCTGTTTCCTTTATTAATTTACACACATAATAGTTTGGTGAGGCACATATTATTAGCAAGATTTTAACAACAAAGACTGAGGTGACGTCCTAGAAACTACACAGATGTCCCTGCATGGTCTCAGAGCAGAAGTCAGAACTCTCGGCATGTAATTGTCCTCACTGTTCTGAGCCTCCTGACAGGAAAATATATTTTGTTTGATATGCAGGGGACAGGTGTGAAGAACATCATAAATACAGTAATGAAATGGCTCTACTTTATGCTGATGATATTCTTGCATTGAATGCGTTACCATTTAATCAATGATGATTTTGGATGACCACTCAGTTTTCATGTAATTTACCAAGGGATAAATGAACTCTTGAGTTTTGTCCTGCAACTGGAAGATATTTTAATTCTGCAATAGAACATTAACAAATAGGAGAAAAAAACCCACAGAGTTTGAGCAACGTTTATTTTACATTGCACTTGAACAGAAAATTGTTCAAAAATATGATGCCTTCTTTTACAATTTCAGTTGTACTTGCAGCTGTATTTTAGGGATGTTGGGACAGCTCTATCTCAGCATTAACTTGGCTGAATTTGACATGAGGCTCTTATAAAAAAGCTGATTTATTTTCAGTGTAGCCACTGATCACAACTAAAAACTGAATTGATCACCCATTTCTTTCAGACGTAGCCAGGTCAGTATAGACAGAGATGAGCTCCTAAGGGGAAGACAGATGGGAACTGGAATTCCTGTTGCCCAGGATGCTGTATGGTTGTTACACACAAACTGACGAAACACCAGGCTCTTGAAACAAGCATGTAATTTGTTTGCGTAGCACTTTGTGGATGTTCACTTACAGCACTCTGTTTGTTTTCAAGCAGCTTGGGAATAAAATTCCAAAGTTCAGATGATGTGCTGCTAGCAAAATATTTAAAAAGAACTAGCTCAATCAGTAAAAATAGGTAATCAAAATAAGAGTGGAGTTGCTTCAGCTCTCTTTGCTTACCAAATAAAAGCCTGCAGAGGGCACTGCTAATTCTAATGACACTTTATTACAGGCAGAGGTTATTTAATATGCATCAGAGTCCAAACAAGTGCCTACGATGAAGAGACACAGAAGATGAAATAAAGGTTAATATCCACTAATCATATACAAGAAAATCCATGCTTTCTTCTTTTGTCTCTTATATCGGCTCAAGAAGATACTTGCAAATGTGTTTTGCATCTTGACATGTGTAAGTCAGGATCCTGCTTCTTGGATAGAAATGGCGTTCCGCTGCAGATGATGTCCAATAGCCTACCAGATCAATCTCCTGCCTCCAACATGTGTGTCCTCCTTCACAGTTCATCTTCACGCTGATAATACTCCTACCGCTCCAACCATTTTGTCCACAATTCCATATCGGTGTAATATACTGCAACCGTACTGTGTACCCTGTACTTCAGGCCGGCAGTGTTACCTGGCAAAAACATGGAGCCATCACCCCAAAAAAGCTTAAATAATTTCTTTCCACACGTGGCAGCTTGCACAGTTTTTTGGTCAGTTTGTTTACAGTGAATAGAAAATGTTTTTCCAGCACTGGTTTATACTGAGAATGTATACCAGAGTCATCCAGCTCCTTCAACAATCCCTTTTTCCTCTTGGAAAGCCATACATAGCTTGTATATAGCCTCGTTATTGATCAGAGGTGATCGAATCCAATTAAATGATCTGCAGTTCACAATGTTGGTGCTTTCCTTATGAGGTTCCTCAAGGTTGGACCTTGAGGTCCCAGAATCTAAAAGAAAAAACTTATTTCCTAAAGTCAAGACTGCAAAAATCATCTGTGATTCTGGATGTTTCAGCTTCCTAGTATCAAATATCAAACACCTTCAAGGAATGCAATTCTCTACACATATTCAGAAACCACAATGGTTTTTGGCAAAGTAATTGTGTGCACAAAGCAAATACTTCAGTGGTAGGCTATTCATGAAACTAAGAGCATATTCTTCAGTCACTGAAACCCAGATAAGAGAAGATAGTGTATTTCCAAGGATATTTTCACTGACATAGAAGAGGAATTTTTTTAAAAAATAACCCCCTACTGAATTTACAAGAGTTATGAAAATCAAACCGAAGTTCTCAGGGCAGTTTCTATACCAATTTTATTCCAAAGAACCCAAATCTTCTGTGAACAAGCCCATGGTTTTGGCACATATATTTATTGACACTGACAATGATTAACCCATTAAGTGGTACGGGTTACTTTCAGAACTTTCAAATCTTTTTTTCCCTTTGTATTTGGCTTTATGTGTTGTGTGTTGTTAATGTACAGGTAGGAGCTCTGCTTTGATTTCTCTTTCTATTTTCTGAGAGACAAGTAAACATAAGAAAGTATTTGGGCCCAAATTTATTTGATTTCTAACCTAACTAAACCATAACTATGACTTTATTGTAGTATTTTTATTCACATATATTTTTATTTACTTATATTTCCACTTCAAAATTCACTAGCAAATTTACTAATTTATTGGCAAATTTTAGGTTTGGGTTCCTGAATGCTGGGTGAAATCCACTTCTGAATAATATATACATTTCCAAAATTTCGAATAAAAATGTGTCAGTTGTTTGGTTCATCCACTGGAAAAAAACCCAGAAACATTATTGCAAAACTCTATTGCAAAATTCAGGAAACTGAGTTCTAACACTACTGGTTTATACTGCCAGTTAGTTACATAAATTGTTCAGTAAGAAACTGAAAACAGTACTGCATGACTTTTGTGAAATGACACACCACTGGATGGTGAGTATTTACAGGTAAAAAAAAGAATGATCTGAAATCAATAACTATTAATTGTGTAAACTGGTAAATTATCAAATGGTAAATAATGTTGCAAAATGTTTTTGTGACCATTTGTGAATAACTGATTACTAGGAAAAACAGTTGGAATGTAGCCATTTAATTTTATCATTTGCACTTTCTTTGCTCAGTATTAGCTTTTATTCTATTTAACCATAGCTGGGTATATAAATAACAAATAATTTGGCAGAAAGTGCCTATAAATGTAATGATTGATCCAAAAGAACTGTACTGGTCTATTCCAAAATGCTTGTTTTCTGTGGTAAAATGATGGAGTCTAGCTACTGTAAATGAGTATTGTCCCAGTATTTCACATCATACACTCTATATAAGCACAGATTACCAACTTTGATTTTGCAGTAACAATAAACTGTTCTTCCCTTCTTTATAACAGTCTCTTCACAGGAATACTCCTTCCATTTGTCTTGGCTGAATTCAGAAAATGTCTGCAATAATCAGTGATTTTCCTCTGTGCTCTTTTGAAAGTCATGGCTTTGCAGCTGACTAGCTTTAGTATTTAATCCACTGAGCTTTGTTTTCTTCTTCTCCTTTTAAAATACATAAGATTTTCCGGTGGTGTTACAGCAAATAACTTCCCTTTTACTCGGTGGTTTTTTTTTCTAATTTCTGGTATTATCACTCAACATTGACTCAGCTTGCTGATTATTCTGAACAACTTTTTTGCATTTCCTTGTAATTGCAGAATTGTTCTATGCAATATTGTCTTTCTAGAAACTTTACCACAATACAACACTTGCAGCCTAAAGCACAGAATCATAGAATACAGTAATATTAGGAGTTAGACTCAACGGTCCTTATGGGTTCCTTCCAACTCAGGATATTCTATGATTCCATTATATTTATATTTTGTTATTTCAACCCCTCAGGTTGCCCAGAGAGGTTGTGAAGGCCCCATCCCTGGCAGTGTTTAAAGCCAGCTTGGATAAGGCCTTGGACAACCTGGTCTAGTGGAGGGTGTCCCTGCCCATGGCAGGGGGGTTGGAATTAGATGATCTCTGAGGTCCCTTCAAACACAAACCATGCTATGGTTCTATGATTCTTCAGATTTCACCTTTAAGGATGGTAACAACCATTATACTTCACTCTCTGGAATCGTCTGTGAAAATGGTTTAAAGGAAAATGAGTTGAATATTTGCCCTACCTTGTTCTGTTTATGTACATCTGCTGTCAATTAAAAAGCCCATTTCTGGTGGGTCAAAGGATGACTAATAAACAAGGCAGTTTAAAAACCAGGCTAATCTATGGCAATATTCACATTTCAGAAGCAGAAATCTGCAAGGTAAAGGACTCATTTGTTCCATAACCAGTTTTAGGAAGTCAAGATGACTTTAATAAAGATATTTGAATATATGTAACACAGATGCTCACACATTGTCACAGACCTTCTGTGGTGTATATGACATAATGCCTGCATCTTCAAGCAGCCTGGCAAAAACTTCATACCATTGACTATGACCATGCCTCACTAACAGTCTTTCTGTATTTTTTTTTTTTTTCGCTTTGAGCTGTGTTGCTGGTAGTGATAATAGTGGGGCAAAGGTTGTTTGGTTGTTTTTTTTAAATTTCACATACAAGGACTAACCCTCTATAACTGTTTATGCAACAGCTGCAGATGTAACACTGGGTGAGAGCTAGCTGTGCAATCTGAATGACAGTTCATGGCAATAGCTGCAAATCAATGCCAGGAGTCAGTTGCCAGTGGCAACTGTGCAGAACACCTACCTGCCTGCAACATTCTCATCCTGGATCTACTTCTGCCACCAGCAGTGTCCCTTCCTTCCTTTTGCTACCCTGCTAATATCGAGACTTATGTATCTAGGCTTAACAATATTTCAGTGTTCCTCGATATTCCCGCAGCTCTGCATGAGCTCTTCCTTTTCAGGACACAGCTATCTCAAGACTGCAGTTTCCAAAACAACATGACTGTCACTGAGTTGGCAGCTGCAAGCAAGTCTTATCTTCAGCTAGGTGAACTTGACGACAACTGACAACTGGAACTCTGTGCATAAAGGGTTTTCATAATTCTGTCGAGCTTTGTTATCACAGTCTCGCTGCTACATCCTGTAATCGTGCCTTGGCAGCCACTGCAAGATCTGTTCAAGAAACTTTAAGATTGGTCCCCTGCATACATTCATTTCTACACAACTTTGAAGTCCCAGGGTATTATGAGTTACATTCCCATACCACAAGACTGAGAAATGTGCTTGTTTGTGCACTCAAGTACAAACAGCCTATGATTTTTTAAAAAGTCTGTTATTACTCAATTACCATTCTAGGCATCCAGATATGTTCATTATTCAGCCCAGAAAAATGTACCAAAAATGACATAGTTTACATCACATTCATGTCACTGATGTGAGGATTTTCATAGTCACACTTTTAAGAAAACACTGCACCATCATTATTCCTAATGTTCATTATGTGCCCCATGCCTCTCCAAAGAGAAAGCAACAGTATCAGCAACGTAAACATTACAAAGACATGAGCGTCTTTACTTTTTATACCATGTACAGGGACAACAAAATCCTATGATGCAGTTGACATTAACAGCAGTAGCTGTTTTCTTCGTGAATCACGCTCTCAGCATACAGCCCAGCACTGTTCTGCAGGAACAGCACGAGCTGGAAGCACGTTTGCCTCTTATACATACACGTGTGAGGATGCTGCAGCAGTAACTAAGCGAGCTAGAAAGAAGTGTGAAAGACACGCAGGTCCCCTACTAATTGTTCCATAGATTTTGAGAAATTTTTCTGTACTTTGATCAAGTAAGATGAACTTGGCAAAATGTAATTCATCTGTCCGAAGGATGATTCTAAAAGCCCTACCTATTCTTCAGGATGTATTTTGTGGCATTTATTTCATTATATGAGGAATCATAGCAGAGTTAATAGAAAAGATGGTGCTACACTCCTGAATATTATTTCCATTTCCTAATTTAGAAGGCTATAAAAAATGCAGGACAAAAAGAGTTCAGCAAGGAGGCTGGCTGTAGTAGAAACACTGACTGGTATCTATTTGACAGCAGCGAATTTGATGATAAGACATTTCCAAGCTGCCCACTTAGAAGTCTAGGGTACAAAATACCTTGGTATTTTGCAGGTTTGATACAATTTTTTTTTTCAATGTATATTACAGTTTTCTCTGGATTCTAACGTATTAATCCTTATAACCCACTTCTCTTATTGAGACAGAAATACCTGAGCCAGAATGTAGTATTCATACAACAACAATTTATTACCAGAAAGATGTTAGGAGTGAGCAGGCCTGAGGTGTGGGGTCAGATCACATTCTCTGAAGGGAAGTGGGTAATTTGCAGGCAGTGAGACCAGTTTCTTTCCAACACAGGCCCTGCCCTTGTAATGGTGTGATCATCTACCTTTAGTTCTTTTCATTTTATCTTCCAGTCACAAGAGGAGACTAACCAGCCTCATTCACACATCTGAAGTTCTAGCTTTTCTTTCTATGTTTCATCCTTCATATGGCATGCTCCTGCTCTCTCCTTACAGTGCGAATAAAAACATTTGGGCAATCATGGAAACAAGATTAAGGAAGAGGTCTTGGCTGAAAAATAACCTAGTGAAAAAAAACCACCCAAACGTCCCCAGATGAATCTGATCACTGATCCAACTCAACATTTGGAGGAAACACAGCACCTAGCGGGAGCCTGACGCCAAAGCCGCCACAGCTCACACACACTGCGTGACCAACTGCTCCCTGTACCTGCACTCGCCCTGTCCCCACACACTGCCTCAGCGGCAACGCCTGCGGCGGCATCTCACAGGTACCACCCAGATTTGCCTTCCTCACCTACAGCAGCCCTCCCCGGCACCCCCCTACCACTAAACAACCTCTTCATCTCCTAAGCCGCAGGTCGGGTGTGGAAGGGGCCTACTCTGTGCAAAGACTCCGACAGCACCAAGCCGGGCCTCCCAGGGCTGAAGCGTAAGCAGCCCAACCGCCGGCGGCGGGAGCCAGAACCCGAGCCGTACCCGAGCACCGCAGCCTCCCGCCTCGCCTGTTCAGAGCGGTGCTTCCCCCCAGCGGGCGAGCACAGGCCCACCCCGGCCCCACACCGACCACTCGCAGTGGGGCCTCCCTCAAGGGGAAACGCGCCCGCCCGCGCCCAACACCTCCCCAGAGCTCTCCGCGCACGCGCACAACACCCCTCCCCGCGCTTTCCCTTAAGCGCACGCGCCCCGTACCCTATTCCCACCCAGCCTCCGACGCCGGCGCGCGCCTTTTCGCCCGGAACCTTGACACGGAGTCTCTCGGGGACGGGAGCCTCAAGCATCCCTGACGTCACTTCCGCGTGGCCCCGCCACGGTGGCCAATGGGAGCCT
>VWZZ01003581.1:156919-179621 GCA_013399095.1 Psophia crepitans | reverse complement strand
GGCTCATGTCCAGGCGAGCATCAATCAACACCCCCAGGTCCTTTTCCTCTAGACAGCTTTCCAGCCACCCCGCTCCCAGCCTGTAGCGCTGCCTGGGGTTGTTGTGGCCAAAGTGCAGGACCCGGCACTTTGCCACACTGAACCTCATCCCGTTGACCTCTGCCCAGTGATCAACCTGTCCAGGTCCCTCTGGAGAGCCATCCTACCCTCCGGCAGATCGACACTTGCCCCCAGCTTGGTGTCATCTGCAAACTTACTGAGGGTGCACTCAATTCCCTCATCCGAATCATCCACAAAGGTGTTGAAGAGGATGCGCCCCAGCACTGACCCCTGGGGAACACCACTCAAGACCGGTCGCCAGCTGGATTTCACTCCATTCACCACCACTCTCTGGGCCCAGCCATCCAGCCAGTTTTGAACCCAGCAAAGAGTGCCCCTGTCCAGGCCATGGGCCGCCAGCTTCTCCAGGAGAATGCTGTGGGAGACCGTGTCAAAGGCTTTGCTGAAGTCTAGGAAGGAGGTAACCTGTATTTAACTGTAGGAACAAGAAGTTCTGTTTCACTCTTTTGAGTAGCATTAATTAGAGCACTGGAGGATTTGTTTACTTTTTGGTAATGATACTACTATATTGTTGTTAAGGCTACCTTCCCCCCCCCTTTTTTTTTTGACCATTTTTGTTGTCCTGTGTACATACACCTGTGCTGTTCTTTTCACAAGTGAGTGGCAGCTTCTGTTTTGCCTGACCTTACATTCCTCCTGAGAGGCAGAAGGTACTACATCAAAATGCTAGTTTTTCCCTGCAGCGCATTGTGAAATGCCAAATAGGCTTCTTGTATCTTTTTGGGAACCTTTTGCTAGCTTTAAGTTGCAATTTGATTAAAGAATGGCTTACTCAGTTCTTTCTTCCTTAGTCGTCTTTCTTCCTTAAGAACTGAAGGTGTTTACTTTTGTTCTGTAGACAAATACTTTGTTTTAAACAACTCTTTCTTTGTTAGGCCACTTGCTATGTTTCTGGAATCACCAGTTGCTCCAAAAGCTGTGACTCTGCCGTTAATATTTACAGCAAGCAGATTTTAAATATTATTAAGAAGGGGAATCAATATCTTGGCTTATTTGAGGCAGTGTGCTTGGTTTTTTTAGTTATACTTAGCTAGATTTCTTTATAATTTTAGTAGCTGCATGCAGAAGTGCGAAGAGAAAAAAACCATGGCGTTTTCATAGAGTTGGTTTTTCAGACAGAAACAAATTTAAAGATTTAGGGAAAATGCTGTGTAATAGAGTCTAAGTCATTACTGTTTCTGTACAGGCTATGAGTTAAAAATCTAAAACTAACCAGAGAAAAGTATTGTACTAACTAAGCCCTTATTTTTGTTAAAATGTGTGTTTAATGGCTTGCTCTGCTTGGGGCCAGTAATTAAAATGAAGCTGATCTACTCCTGTTTATAGATCATACTCCTGTGCCATTATACACCTTCAGTCATATCAGAGGTAATAGATGCCTTCAGAAGTAACATGACCATTTCTCTTTTCTCTTGCATGAGCAGAGCAGGATAGCGAGTTGCCCTTGTAGCTTTGTTAACCTTGTAGCAGTTTACATGTTTGTGGGAAGTGTGTAAGCAGGGATAAAATTTTGAATGTTAGGGTTTTCCTCACATACGAAATAATGCTTTTGAGTTGTGGAGTATGTGGAAATAAATTGTATCAGTAAAATATTTATGGTTTAACTATTAGCTTTTGTGACCTGTTGAATTAGGAGTGGGTCTGTTTTCTAGTAAGAAAAAAAAAAAGCTACTTAAACTGCAAAAAAATAAGAATGATTGCTTCCCTTCTTAATGTTAACTCCTTTAGTCTTCATCGGTAAGGCACAAAATGAGATCAGTCTAGAAATCAAACTGTATATTTTATAGCTGCTGTGTATGCAGGATATTCTTCCAGGTTCTAAGGTGCAGTAGCAGATTTCTCACGAATAAATGTCACAAGAACATTGCAGTATATAAATACTGTCATTATGTTCTGTAAAAGTAGCAATATAGAGAGAAAATTGTTGTGCATTAATGAGCTTCTAAAACCTTTTTTTGTCTGCTGCTAGAATGTTTGAACCACAGAAGTGCTTTAAGATCAGTCTTCATATCTGCACTAATGATGCAAATTACCAAGACTGTACTGTCACAAGGCACTTTTTCTCTGTGTATATAAGGCACTTATGGTGGGTCTAGGCCAAGCAGTGAAAGGCTGTGTAGTTCATGAGAAAAATCAGTAAGATTGTATTGAGAATAATGTATTTAATGTTAGATAATTTGATTTGCAAATATCTTCAAAAGAAGCCACATGAATTGAAAAAGCTGGTGTAAATAGTTCTTAGAGTACTAAGACTGGCTTGCTGGTTATATTTTACAGTATAAATATTTAACTATATTTCTGATAATTTAATTCTGTGTGGGTGTGAAATTTAAGTGATAATGGTGTTTACAGGATGCAAAGTCATACTGTGAATTTACTAAAGCTAAGACTGCCTGTGTAACGTTATTTCAGCTCGTTATTTGTATGTATGATACAAACATTTAATTAGTTTGTTTCGTACTGTTTTTCCCTTTAAATGAATTTCTTTGCTACTCTGCTTTTTCTTAAGGGAAACTGAAACAACTGACTCCAAATATGATGGTAGCAGGGACCCCAGGATGTCTGGGTAGAATTAATGCTTTTCATTTTTTTGCGCCAGCTTCTGCTGTTTGAGCAGGTGAACTACGAACAATGTAAGTGGCCGTCACCTGTGGTTCTAGGGGTGGATGATGAGCTTTGCCAAGCAGTTTCACTACTTTCAGCAAAAAGAGCGATGACTGTTTAGCCTTGTGGTTCCCTTCAGGGGTTTGGAGAAGTGTTCTTTCTTTGGTACAGTTTGCTGCTGCAACTCTGGATTAAAATTGGCAGTGATAAAGTTAGGGAGAGCATCTGTTAGGAAGATGAGGGGAAACAACTTCTACAAAAAGAGAAGTGTGGCTTCTTTAGTGTAACTGATATCTGAGGAAGTACAGTTGTCTATATAATTTATATGCACATATTTCTCCATCCCCACCTCCCAGTAGTGGAGGGTAGCCGAAGGGGGAATACCTATCTAAACTGAAAGCTATTACTAGTTCAAGAATAAGAAAATAGAAACATATTTAAGGAGGAAGAATGTTTCTAAGCACTGAGCAGGGACGTGTAACCTTCCATTGGGTTTTTGTGTCACAGCTCTCAACTACTCTCATGAAAAGGAATGAAGACTTAGTGATGCCAGTGGTAGCTTTGTGTCCCCCTCTTCTCCATTCCCAGGAGGAAAGGTGCTAATGGGTGTGTCTCATCATATGCAATGTCTTTTCAGCAAATTGTAGAGGTAGATTTTCGGCACAATTTCTGGCAACATTTCATTGAAGAGATATAAAACAGATTTCCTGATTATTATTCTCTTTATTATAATGGCCCATCCCTTTAGTAGAAACTAAGAAAATGGGTTGTACCAAATACTCTGTGTAGAATATTTCATCCTAGTTAATTTGACAGTCCTTTTTGTTATAGGACCCTGCTTGAGATGCTTTTCTTCATCTTAAGCATCAACCACCCATTGTCTAACTTGAAACTGCGTCTGTATTCTGTAATGATTCCTTTCTGGGCAAATGAAGTATTTAATTTAAATACTCTTCAAGGGAAACATGTTGTTGCTGTTAAGGAAACTTGTTTACAGTTATATCACAGTATAACAAACATCCCATTTTTTCTAGATATGAGATAATTTTTTTTTTTCCCCTCCAGCCCAGTGTATTAATCGTAAGCTACAAGGAACTATCAAAAGCAGCTTCTCAGTTTGGATCTTATAAACAAGCAGAATGGCGGCCTGACAGCACCATGATAGCTGTTTCAGTAAGTAGAGTTTTTTTCTTCTTACTGTGGTTAAACTATTGCAAAGACAGTTTTGTATTACCGATCTCTATGCTTATGCAAACTTGTGGATTGTATATACATTGAAGTGATATTTATCTCATGAAAACATAAAATAGTACCAAGGCTTTTTGAATGATGGAAGCTTTCTGTAGTAGTTTTCATTGTTTGTACCCCACAAGAATGAACTGCAGTTCTTTGTATTAAAATAATTTTGAGATGTATTGGCTAGGGCTGATCCAGCATCTCATTACTTGAGTAATTTGTTCACAAAGAATAAGAGAATTTAACGACATGTGAATGAAAGAAATAGTTGAGGAGATAGGTGACATAAGCATTGATAACCTTGATAAATAGGATGTACAGATGTTTCAGAAAGGTGTGCCTTAAGAGGATGAAACTGTGGCTTTATTAAGGTGCAGTATCTTTTAGTGTTTAAAAAAATTACAAGGCACTAAAAACACAGAAACAAGGGCAGGGGTAGGTGATTCTTAGACTCTTCTGTTAAGAGTCTTTAAGGTAAAGATGAGATCTTGTCTCATACGGAAATAAAATCTTGTTTCATAGCTGGTGCTGTACTCACAGCAGTAGAGTTGACTGTTTCAACACCGGCACTTAAAAATTAACCTGAGGTCCAAGGTAGACACAACAAAGGTGGGAGTAGAGTTCATAGGAGTCAGAATGTGGGATGATGCTCCTGGTGACTTCTTGTCATGTCTTAGTTAGGACCAGGTCTTAAATTGGGTAAGTTTCTTTTTCTAGCTTTTTAAATCAAGGATATTGTATACAAGATTTTCTTGTGAGAAGGTGCAGAAGAAAAGAATGAAATCCTTAAACTTCCCCGTCACAAGCTGTTTATGTGGAATTACAAACTGGATAACAACTACTGTATTTCTTGGTATGCTGACTTCATCTCCTAATATAAACCATCTTTTTTGCCGAGACTGATGCCTGTAGTGTAATTTTTAAACCAATCAGATATTGTTATCTTAGTGGAAAATAGCAGATGGTTTATGGAATAGTTCATGTCTCTACCAATATCATCATGACTCTAAATCAACTAAACTTCCTGTGCTCCCATTTTCTTCCGTGTAATGCAGGGGTAGACTTTCCTGAGTAGTTGGTTTAGAATGTTTAAATCACCTAAAAGGATCTCATGGAATCAATGCAGTTAAGTATTCTGTTAGTGTCAGATTGTATTTTCAGTTAGCAAATTCTAGTAGTTGCCAGCAAAGGCAAAAAGGAGACTTCTGTAATGTTTACTACAAACAAAAAAAAAATTCTTCGATTTTGTAGTGCAGCGTATAATCACAAGTAAACTATTCAAACACATTTTAATTATACCTGTATGCGGTAGTTCAGAAGAGATTTAGATTTTTTATATTGAATTAGTTTGCATATTATGTTTTTTCTGTGATGTTGGGATCCATTTGCTCAAGAGACCTTATGGTTTATCGGACAGACAGAGTGGCTTTAATTTCTGCCAGTTCAGTTACTATTCTTTCCAGTAGTTCTGCAGCTAAATGTATAGTGTTCTTTTTGGCAGACGATGTAAGAATCTGCGTATAAAGTCTCAGTTTGTAAACTTTATTTTTACGAATTAAAGTTCAAAATGATCCAGTAGTTTATAGAATTAATGTAATGAGATTTCTAAGATTCTTCATGTTTCTTATGCTTATGTTGCATCTCCTGGGTGTATGTATACAAATAATATAGTCAAGCACATTCTCTATAGTAGTTTTAACACCAGTTCCATTTTGCAAGGTTTTTTTAATATGCTTTTGGAATATATATGAAGTTTAATTGGAAACAGTTAGTAAGTCCAGTTAATGAAAGAACACATTTGCAAATATTGGTATTTTTGTTACAGAAAGACAGGGCAGAAAAGCAGCTTTAGGGGCTTAATGAAGAAGATGTTCCTGCTGATGCATGATACTTTTGTCCCCAAGTAAAACTTTGAAATTCTTTCCGAGAGTATAAACATCTTCTCCCTTGTTCATGACTTTTTCTTAAGAGGAAAATTTAACAAGTACACATGAGAGAGCAATAACAAAGCAAGTTATTAATAAAAAAAATAAAATAATAGTTTGTACTACTGGTTTTGTTGAACTGAATTAACTTCGCATAATAACTGAAGTCCTGTGCAATAACTAAAAATGCTAGTTTGAAAGCTGAGTTAGATGATACAGTTTCTCACCTGTGCTCTAGAGTTTTGTGACTATAGTAATTTTAAGTAATAATAAAATTATGTTGTACTTTGTTTTTAAGAAGGTAAATGAAATGCGTAATATGTACTTACTAGCCAAGTGGTACATTCACTTCCTTGGTTTGGTTTTGGTTTTTTGGATTTTTTTAATGATGGGGAGGCTAGTCTGGATTTAATGTCCACTAGAGCAGTGATATAGAGTGTGTTTTCTTTCTGACTACCAGAGTGTTCAGAGCATCTCTATGAACATAAATCACTTTGCAACATATGCTTTGAGGTAACTATGATTTGTACTGAAGGCAAACTTTGGTCTAGCATATAAGGCTTTATAAAATACCTCAAGTGGCTTTAATGGTATGCAGTTAAAGAAACTTAAGCAGTTCTCACACTGTCGTGATCCTCTAACAATTCTAACTAATTCAATTAGTACTAGTATCTTCTATTGCTAAACTGTTGGCACATTTTCTAAACTGGTCTTTTTTCCCCGATATTTTGTATTTTATATTTTCTTCTGTCATATTGCTGCATTTGTAATTTTTCCAGTGTTCATGGAAAATACTTTGTTTCTTGTCTAGATTAGTACAAACACCCAAGGTAGCTAATTCTAGTAGTTAAACTTGTGAATTGGGTCAAGATGTTTCGATATAGACAACATACAAGGCATTTTAGTCTTTCTCCTGCTGCAGATAGTCCTCTAATACAGACTACTCTTCAGGTATGCATTCCCATAGCTAAGGAGGAGCTTTATTAAACATAATAGCATACCAGAAACCATGTAGTGAAATCCCTTCCAAGGTACTGTATGTGTATACTTTTCACTGTCAAGAGATGAGAATGATCAGGGAGCAGATGACAGTTGTGGTTATCTCACTAATTTTCATTGCAACACAGACATTTGTAAGGTGATGTAGAAACCTACGTGAATGAATATGATCAATTTTCAGGAAACGTATGGTTGAATGCTTCTGCCTTTCATCCAGTTTTTTGTGGAATTTGAGGTTCTATTTAGAAATGAACCTGTAACAATAGCAACTTTATTCTTTGAATAGTGTTCAGTAAGGCCCTTTGTACCTTAATATCAGTATAAAGATACTTCACAGTATTACATTACTTTTCCTACCAGGGTAAGGTAACTTACAGGTTAAATATTTAATGATGTAATGGAAAGAACCTGTAAAGATGTTAGAAATGAGCACATTTCTTTACCACATAATACCTGAACATGATATTACTGCACACAGAAAAGCTTCCATTTATTTTGAGCCTGCCTCATGCTCACCATCAGGGTTCAGATTTTATTCTTGCATGAGAAAATTACTCACTTCGAATGAGAATAGTTGTGTTTCTTGGACTTTGAAGCTGAAACACAAATTTCTTTCACGATAAAGCAAAATATTTGACTAGGGAAAAAGATGGCATCTGTGGCTGATAAACTAAGCTAACAAGAGTGTTATTTTTTCCTTTATTCAAAGAAAAGGAAACCAACCTTGCAAAGAAACTTCAAACCATTCATTTCAGTGCACCTTGTCACCAGTAATAGTGCTTTGGGTACATGCCCAGCCCATATTAAAACAATTGGATGGAAACACTGTTTAACCAAAACGCATTTGCTGATTTACTTGAAGGATAAATTTGTGCTTTAAACAAATCATACTTCTTTGAACAACTAACCTTACTGGTTGTTTGTCTCTCCTGTGCTGATACAAATGGGTAAGTTTCTAGTCATGGCTGGAATATCTGATAACTAAATGATTTATATTTGTTCTCTGAATAGTGTTATAGTTTGAAGTCAGTCTTCCAGAATGACACCATATGACTTGCAATTGAATTATAGGAGAATTGTTTTCAGACACCGGAAGATTTTGGAAATGTATTGTTATATCTAAAGATACTGTATGACACGGGGACTATTTGAAAACTGTCTGGATGGCCAACATGGAGAGCTTCGTTGCACCTGTAGCATCTATACGTGTTCAAACACCTGGAGCTCTTGCTCTGAAGGCTTGCTACCTTCTACTACATGCTTTCTGCATTAATTCACTTCCTTGGTGGGAATTGGGTACCCAGGTTCTAAACATCTGATGTGGCTGTCTGGTTTTATGTATTTATATGAATCAGAGGAAAATTTCTGCTGGATGCATACATCAACAGTGGTATTTTACCATTTTTCTACCTACTGAGTATTCAAATCAGTGAGCTCTGAGGGCTAGTATAGATTTTACTTAGAATGAATTTCAGTGCCGTTTTTTATCTGCATATTCATAAGAGTGTGTATTTGTGTTCAGTTTATGAGATATATATAGAAATCACAGTAGGCTGTGTAGATTTTACTCGTGTAGATAGACTGGATATATATCTTATCAGTGTTTCTCTTTCAGACTGCAAATGGATACATCTTATTTTTTGAAATCCCATCAGCAAGAGACAAGTATCTTTATGAGCCAATGTATCCCAAGTAAGTATTGTAAACTTTCTTTGCATCCCCACAGTGTGGAAAAATATGATTAGACAAGTCCGAAGAAGATCTTATGATAAAAAATATTTCCTTTCAAAGCATGTTTTTTAAACTTGATGAATATATATGAAGCATCACTCTTATAAGTTAGAATGAGTTCACAGGAAAAGTTAGTCTAACTGGTTTTCTGTGTGCTGGTAAGATTCCTTAGGTCCGTTTTATAAGCTCTCAGAATCCTAAATGGCAGCATTAAAATTGTGTGATTTTATAATTGGAGGTAATCTCTTCTGTTGATCGGCTGTAACAAGCTTTAATAATTCCTTTTGTGTAGCTCAGTTGAATAAGTCATGTTCATTAGGAATTATTAGGGTGCAATTTTTTAATAGATGCCTTTCCTCCCCCCAACTTTGTAATAACTTAGAGATTTTTGAAACAAATGGGGAATCAATATTCTGGAAAGAGTAGGAACTGTTTTTACTAATAATATAGAAGTATTTTAACTGCAGTGTGTTAAGTCGTCATCTAATTTTCTTTATTGTGAATGACAGAATACATTTTATCTGTTAAAATGTGACTGTATGTTTGATGTGTTTGTGGTTGACTTCTAATGTGGCAAAATTGGAAAATACGTAGGAAATATTAAAACCTCAGGGGGTATATTTACGTGAGTCTGTGTATGTTTAAACAGGCAGAATCTGTAGTCATTGAGTGGATCAAATTTATCCACAAGAATAATAAAACACTCTTGATGTCTCATTGGCTAGAAACTCGTGGAGTTTTTTTCATATTCATAAAACTAGTTAAAAGTCAATTGGTGGGTGTCTCCAGATGATCATCTATGAGGAGTATTGGATAAAGTATGGTGTCATGTAAGAGGAAAAATTTTGATTTTTTTTTTCAAACCATAATTGTTAAACTATGAAAACTAAAAAAAAAATAACAAGTATTCACAAGGATTCAGATTTTAAATCTCATTCTTTTCCAAGTGCTTATAGATATTAATAACTCAGCAGGTAGTAAATGATTTCATAGTGAATTCTTAATCCATTGAGTGGAAAATTTTGTGTGAGTTAGTACTGAAATACATCTTTTGGCTTCTGAAATAGCCCTCTGAGCTCTGGAAATAAATGGAGTTTACTGTTCCAACTTACCTGTTTTCCAAAATCTAAAGACTGATGTAGACAAGTTATGTTATATTATATTGCTTGCTTTTTCTGAGGCCTGAGTAGTATTTTTCAAACTGATTTTCACATCTGCCTTGCAGTCATCAGGAGGGAAAAAAAAAAGCACTAAAAAAAAGCAGACAACATGTTGCTGCAACCTGTTGACATAAATAAAGAGATAGCTGTACATAATGTAAAAGATTAAACAATGGCTTATGGTATGTTCGTCTTCTATTTGGAAAGTTGTTGGGTTTTTTTAATTGGCAAAATCTGAAAATATATGGAAATATGTATAAAATATGCAGTAAGAGTAAAAAAGAAGTTTTTGAAAGTTTGTTTAGATGTGCCACATGTAGGAGGGTTTCAAAATATCTATTAAGCTGTCAGTGACTAACCAGTCTAACTTTTTATATAAAACATTAGTAATTGATCTGTGTTGTCAACCTAAAAGTGTGTTTTATGAAAAAGTCTTTCTGTTAGCTGTGTGTTGAATGGTCAGGATTTTAAGACATATTTGTATAGGCCAGAAGGGTATAATGCTGATTATGTGGATAAATAAGACGTTTGTCCTCAGAGTGTTTATGATAGGTTGCTCACAGTCTCCTAAGACTAGTACGTGTGCTTAACTTTAAGAAGATGAATGATCTCAGTGAATTTACTGGGATTATCAGTCTGTCTATATTTAGCCCTCCGTTTTGAAAACCTACCTAACATTACTGCTGTTCTGGTTATATTAGATCAAAAGAAAGACACAAGCATTTGTGTGTGAATTACGCCTGCTGTGATTAATGTGAAATTATTCTGTAAGGTATTAAAAAGGGTGAGCTCTTTTTTTTGGTGCAGATACAGCGCACTACCTGTAGGCAGTTTCACTACTTACTTTGTAGATCAAATACAAAAAAACCTCAACCAACCTCCCCAACCCAAAATGAAAAAACAGACAAATTAAACCAGAAGTCCAGAACTGAAACTTATAACTTTTTCTTTTCCTGGGATATTTTCATTTTCCAAAGATGTTATTTCACTGAAATATTTGGATTTCATTTCTGCTGGTTTGAACAATACCAAATCAGTTTTGTTAACTCTGAAGCCGTTACAAATCAATGTAAGGCCTCATATGTGACATGCCTTGTGCTTGAAAGGGGACATCTTACTGTTTTCTCCCACTGTAACAGTGTGTTCTTGGCTCCTTCCTCTGTGTTGGCAGCAGTGATTACGCAGCTGTGCCTTAAGTAAAGTCGGGTTGCTGACCCAGTGAGGAAACTAAAACTGCCTATCTCCCTTCTTTACCTCTCCCCATCCCCTCCCTTGAATTCCAGTAGCTTAGCTTGCCAGTTGGCATATAATAAAAGGCTGGCTTTAGAAAATTGTGACCTTGAAGTAGCACTGAACAGCAGCACTGGGATGTTCAAAAACATGTAGCAACTGCTGCTTGGTACTTGTATGATAATTCTCCTGTGATAGTTGATGATAAAGAAATTTCTTGCAGTGTCTTAACTCTCATGCAAATATTAATTACAACTGTTCTGTTTTATGAGGTTATTTGCCAGTGTTAGGCAAAGTGAGTGGGAGAGTGGTGATTTTTGCAGAGCGGTGATTTTTGCAGAGCATATAAAGATGTAAAGCTGTCCTTGCGTTAGTGGTGTGGTAGGACAGCTGCTGGAAACAAGTCAGTAAAACCAATGAAATGCATGGGCAGCAGGTTCAAATGTAGGTCTCAACACTTTGAGGTAGAAGTTTTTTTGTCTTCCATTCTTCTCTCTCCACAACATCCCAGAAAATTAAGAGATGTTGTAGAATATCATCAGGTTTGGCATGGGTTTTTTTGGTTTGTTTGGTTGTTGGGGTATTTTTAGCTAGTGAGGACATTACTCTCAGTGCTCCTAAGAGTTCAGTCTTACCCTATTTTTTTTGAAAATATGACTAATTCTTAATGATGATGAACTGTCCGTATCTACTAGCTTTGTAAACAAAATGAAGCCTGTTCTCTAGGATCCTTTCTTTAAATAATGATGGCCAATTCTGACAGAAATGTAAAGTTTCAATGTAGAGACTACAAAAATAAAGGAAAACTCTCTTAATACAGCTTCAGCTTCAATAGAATTCTTACGCGTGGAGATCAACATAATGAGGTTGTCATGCCCTGTGAGTACATATCAGTAACTTCCTCAGCTATGCCAAAATCCTGGTGCAAGATTTTCTAGTTTCAGCAGTGTTCTGAAGTTGAACTTGTGGATAGGTTTGATCCCATGCAAGTGGAAAACATTGAGAAAGGTAGCATTTAAATTCTTCTGTCAGCTTAGCTCTTATTTACATTAAATATGTATATGTTACCATGAGTAAAAAAAGAATGCTAAAAAAGCAGGTGATAAGGTATAGGCAGCCACTTTCTTGACTTTATTTTTGCAGTCTTGCAGATTGGGACACTGGTAGCTGCAGTAAAGTTACAGCTTTGTGTGGTATTGGTATTTTTAAAATAACTGTTTTAAAATTTGGTTGATAATGGTTTAACCTTGATTTGAAGAAAGGGACCAAAAATGTTGCAGAAAATAAAAATCACTTCTCATTCATCCGTGTGGGAGAGGGATGTCTGTGGAGAAAAATCACAGTGCTTCCAGAGTTGTTACTATATATGGCTCTTGAGCAAGATGATTGAGAAGAGCTTGCCTGTATTTGATCTGTTAACACAGCTATTCTAGCGTAAAGTTATTGCGTAAACTGTAATTACACTTGCAGAAGTTTTTTGCTAGTACAGCTGGAACAAAATGATCAACTTACACAAAAACCAAGCAAAACTGCATGGGAAGTGACAGAAACACTTTTGCTCGTTTTAACTCAATAGTATATCTAATCACAGTATGATTTTTTTTTTTTTTTTAGGGCCATGTTTCTCTCTCCTCTCCTAAGCAACACGGGTATAGCAGAAGAGCTAAAGCGCCAGTTGAAGCTAAGCTCTCAACATGTTTGAATGCAAGAGTCTCTGCTTTCCTTTATCTTTTAGTAGTGTGAAAAAAACAGATTTTGGAAAGCAAGGTTGAGTGAACTCCCCCGTCCCCTGTTATTGTGTGTTTAAAAATAGGATCAGAGTCTAGGAAAAATTATTTCCTGTTTAAAAATGCCCATTTGGCATGACTTCCTCCATTTCATATCAACCTATTGTAACAGTCTTTATATTCTGAAATACAGTGTTTTAATGGAAGTGCTGGAATTCAAGATTATCAATGTTTGTGACTGGACCCCACAAAACTTTTAAATTTATCAATATCTGAGAGCATAGTTCTTACAAAATGGAGAATATATGAAATACTTCAAGATGGTTGAGTGGGAAATTATTTTTAAACACTAGCTATTTTATACCTTTAGAGGTTTAATCAATATAAAATATACTCTTATGTAGATATGGTAAGGGTTAAAGAACTGTCCTGTTCAGCATTATGCACATTTTATGTAAAATCTATTATTAGATTAATGTGACAAAACAAGTACACATATCATAAGCACAGCATTCTGTCATGAGTTTTGAGTATTTTTATATTTATATATAAAAAGGAAGCTTTTAAAATTTTTCCTTGTCAACTTGTAGTATTTTAGGAATGCTGCGTGTTGAAGGAAATATTTCTGTCTCTGTTGGTATTTGGCTAGGAATTGCTAGTCTGTCCTTGGAGTGAACAGACATTCATGCTCAATGAAAACCTTAAGTATCCTGCTTAATTTGTTAGACTAAAAACGGGGGGGAGATATATGAGATGGGACAGGAGTAATGGGGGGGGCTAGTTTTTTATTGGTTTGGGGGTTTTTTGTATTTGTTTTTTTGTGGAGTCATTTTTGTTTTGTTTTGTTTTTTTAAATTGAATAGTCTGCAGCTTCATTCCAGCTCTAAGAGACTTTGCTCCAGTTCAGAGCAGACTTGGAAGAGAATGAGTATTGGCCATTAGCCCACATTCTGGGATACTTTCCTGCAGTAAGCGCAAGTACAAAGTAGTGCTTCAATTAGTTCAGTCTAATTTTACCACCATATTACTAAGGTCATTACAAGATAAAACGTGAAGAAAACATATGTATGGTGATAGAATGGTAAAATAAAATCAATCTGCGCCTGTGATACACTTCAGAAAAGTGACAGTGCATACAAGCAAATCTGTAGCTTTGTAAGCTCTGGCAAGATATGGTAGTATTTTGTTGAGGAGTTTTCAAAGGAATTTTTACAGGTATTCCTTTGTTTCACACTGAAGAGATGTGTAACACCATTACAGTAGAGGCTTCCCTGTACTGAACTGATAGTTATTTCTGTTTAGAATTTTGGCAAGGAAGGTGGTTTAAAATTTCTCTCTTGAAGAGACAGTGTGTGATGACTTAATGCTGAAGATTTTTTTGCATTTAAAAGACACCTAAAATTTTACAGAGCTAGGATTCTTTTGCCTCAGATTTCTTCATATCCTCAAGTGGAGCCTGTATTTTGGGGTGGAGGGAAGTAATATGAATACTGTTGTTAATTTAGAATGAGACCTCTACAATGTAGATGTTTTAAGTACCTGAAAATGCTTTAAAAATTGAAGTAGTTTTCTAACCAATATGGGCATGTGAACAAGCTAGTGTTTATATCCTGGTTTATAATGCTTTATTGTTACTTGTACGTCTGGTTACTATATTCATGCCCTACTCTTTCTCACACTTTTCAAAGCTTTTTCATTTTCTACAGCGAGATAGTTTGGAGGTGCCATAAATTACCTAATCGCTGTGTGTTTGTTTTTTTTTCCCCTGATTCTGCAGACTTCTGATTAGTGTGTACAAAGGTTTCGAACTTTAAACTCTGCAAGGGTAAATGATGAGGTGTACAGTTAATTAACTTACTAAATTTTTTTTTTTCTTCCAGAATTAAGCTTATGCTGAACTTTAACAGCATGGTTTTCCCCATAAGTTGTTCTTGGCATTGGTTAGAAAATCTATTTTTAAAACTAGATTTTTTTTTTTTTACACTTCTTAGCCCTTGATGTGGTTCAGGAGGTTTAAAATATCATCAAGAAATCTTTACAATTGGAATAATAATTTGGTAAACCATTTAGCTTTTTTACATGAACAACAGAAGAAGTTTAATGTGGGCAAAACTGAGAGAATTGGAGTTTGGAGAAGAAGGACAAATCCTTAAGTTAGACCGTCCTCTTTACCCGTATTTAAAAGGTGATTTGTGAGATACAGTTAGATAGGCTTTCAACATCTGAAAGACCTTTTGCTATACCGTATAGTGCTCTGTTTTCTGTGAACAAGAATATCACTGCTGATACGCTAAATAAGGAACAGAGAATGAACCTGGTGGTTTAAAAAATGCACCCTTATCTTCAATTCAAGATCTGAACCAGCCTTGCATTCCTAATCTTTCCATGTTTGGGGTTTACTTGGATTGCAGATGTAGTGGGAGATTTTTCTCAGTTCTGGGTGCTAAGAGATTTTATTCACAGGCTAAATTACATTAGCAGATGCTGTGCAAATAGAAGTGATTATATTTGTTTCAACGTGCAGCTGGTTGGTCACTGGAATGCATCCATTCCTCTCAATTCTTGTGCAAAAGTTAGTTACTTAAAGTTTGGCTACAATGGTAGCAGATGCTGATGTGGCAACCCAAACCAAACATTCTTTCCTGCTTCCGTCAGCAGTGCTCATTTTTCGTTTAAAGGTCAAAGTAACTTAACTAGTCAGGCTGACTCATGCAGATGTGGACTATATGAACGCGGTGTACTTTTGATTGTGCTCCCTCTGCACCCATAGTAAGGGTTTCTTTTTGAATTGATGAATTTGACGTAATTGCAGGCAATAAATTAAAATGCTGACATTTTTGAGTTTCGGTCGTGATGATAGGGCCTCAGTGGAAAAAGATACACTCTGCAGATGGTAACAAATTTGCTGAAACTAGCTCATGAAACAGAAAATATTCAAATATTCTTGCAAGCTATTTTTATCAAAGGTGTTTAAAGGAAAAGAAACCTGCTACGTAGAGACTTGAAACTTCTCTTTCAGCAAAAGATGTCTGTTAAACCGTATTGCCTCCGTTGTGGCTTTATAGTTTGTGCTGTGCAGGAGCACTGTGTTTATCCTTGGTTGTGTACTTCGGTCTGTTACAGAACGCATGTTACATGGTGCGTTATGCTACACAGCAGTAAGATTTATGCATTACAGAATGCTGTTCTCTCAATTTTAGTTGTTTGCTTAGATTATTCGGTTATACCAGTGATTCTTGTTAACCCAGACATTTGATCTTGCTTGGGAGTATACTGTCTGGATCTGTATGTCCTCATGGGTTGACATGCATGTTTCCAAACACCTGGGGTTTCGTAAGTGCTTCTCCAGCCCCGAGGATGCTGCATTGCAGATAGCTGCCTACAGATTTGAAGGAATTAATCCTGGTGATAAATTTTTTAAATCTCTGAAATCCTTGACTGTAGAAGTTACCAGGCCAAATCAGGTAGATCTGGATTCATGAGCTTCAAGAAATGCAGTCTCATTTACTGTTTAAAAAAACCCCACAACAGCCCCACAATACTAATTGTCCCTTTTTTTTTCTTTTTTTTAAATTTATTGCAGGCCTTCTGTCAGTCCATGATAGCTAGCTTACATGAAGGGCTGTTCTTTCTCAAGGCAGCTGTATTTTGTAGTTCATTTTCTTCTGAAATGCAAAACAAACATGTTAATATTTTAATGTTTATACAAGTTACCATCTTTGGGTGCTAGATTCACTAACCTTACAGTAACTTTTCTCATTTTTTCCTATAATCCTTGATGGTCACTATGGTTTTGTTCTGGAAAGACGTTACTGCTTCTCTCTGCTAACTGCGGAGTGTCAGAAGTTGCCTTGGCCTTACCTCAGCTAGCATATATTTTTGTCGTTGCTGCATGAGAAAAGGTGTAGTATCCATCAAAGAATAACAGACTTGAGTTTTGTGTTTTGCTGTAAAATGGTAATGGAATTAAAGCACTTCATAACAACTGAGATAACCAAGGCAGGAAAGTGATTGAGGTATCCTTGTAGTGTCAAACTTATCTAGAACTGCAGCTGCTTTGGTTTCTGCTATGTCTTGGACAGTTGCATTGGCTACCCTTGCGTAAAATAAAAGAAGTGCTCTGCCAGTTAAAATCCAAGTAAAGATTACATAGATTTGTGTACATATCTATTGTTTCTGACTAGTGAATTTATACTAAACTCTAACTTGTCTGCAGTGCCCGTTGCATGCATAGTTTGTTTTCTTTGCTGTCATAGTGCTTATGATATGGAAAAGCTGGATGACATGTAACAGTACTTAAGATTGTAGGTCAGTTTTTATTTAAAAGAAGAAAAGAGTTAATGAAATGCGTGGGTTAATGATAACCCATGCAAATAAGGAATACTTTAATGGTGCTGTACTGAGTTTTAAAATAACTCATTTCATTAGAGAATTAAATGTGAAATTTAAAATGAGGAAAATAAAAATCGGAAGCTTTCTAGGGCTAGAAGTTGATACTGTGTCATAGTCTGTTTAAAGGAAAAGAATCAGAGCTCAGTCATCTCTTTTCTTAGCAGGTCTTAGGTTTATTGTTGATTTGCTATAGAGAGATATATTCTTATGAATTGCTGTACTGTTGGGTTACACATGCTGAATTAATAGTATAAACATCAATCTGGCAAAAGAAACTCAAGAAACGTGAACAATTTACAGTCTATAATATCTGTAATGCATCTTGGCAAAAAATGAATTGAAGATACTTAAAAATTCAACACACAATTAATGGAAACAGTCGAACACCATGTTATTGAATCAGAATTTACATTTATATGTATCACATCTTTTAGGGTTCTTAAGATGGGCTGCATCTGTTGTACTGTTCATGCTCTATTCATTGTCTTATTTTGCTTACAAACTCTTCATGGGCATACAGGATGATATGACTGACTAAACCTTTTGCACTGAAGTTATGTTCTAGATAGAAGTGCTGCTTGTGGCTGGTTGCACATGAGCATCTGGTGTATATATATAGGGGGAGAAAACGTGTGAGAGTGTGAGTCAGTAACTTTTTAGGGGACATCTTGCTTCAATTGAGTATTTCTTTTTATTATTTTAGAGGAAGCCCACATCTGAAGGGAACCCCGCATTATAAGGAAGAACAATGTGCTCCTTCATTAAATCTAGAAATGAAGAAAGTGCTGGACTTGCAAGCCTCTATCACAAGGTATGTTCACTAATCATGTTTTAAGAATTTTTCTGCTTTTAGCAGTTACTTGTTAAAAAGTGAAGGGGAAACTGGATGGAAAAAAAACTTCTAGTAAGCTTTTAGGCTTATTAATACTAAGGACTAACTGCTATCAGTAGTAAGTTAATAAGTTGAAGGAGGTGAAAAAGTAAATTACTGTTTAAGAAGTCTTTCTTTTTGTGCTTGGCTATACTGGTATTTTTAGCATATAGAATTATATAGTGTATGTGTATTCAGTATTAAATTTTATTACTATAAATGTGTTTGTCCTTGGCCTGGATTAGAGATTTCATGGAGACACAGGTATGTAAGAGCAAAACTGTACATTGTATTTCAGCATTTCTCCAGCTGCCTGCAGAGGGTCCCTATTTGTCCTGGAAAAACTTTTTGTTTACCTGTTTCGTTTTGTTTTTTTTTTCTTTTTGGTGGTAGTTTCCTTCCCTATAAATAAGCTTTGAACAAGCTAAATAAGTGTGTGTAAAAAGTTGGTGAAATTATAGTATTGGGGTGGAATGGAAAAGTAACAAACTGTAATTTGGGAAGAGGCCCCATCGAAGAAAATGCATATTGAAAGAGATGCAGAATATACTGGAAAAAGCTTTCCTGGGAAGCTGCAGGTTGTTATCTGCATACAAATAGATTAACAGTAGTTTTGAGAATGTTGGAGATGTTTGGGAAGGATGTAGGAGAAATCTAATTTCTGCTTAGACTACTAATTAGAATGTGGTGTGGATTACTTACAGCCTAGACAACATTGATAACATTCTAGGATAGATGAATAATTTATTGTTGGCAGCAATGTCTTATGTTTAGTCAAAAAGCATTAAAATGATCTTCAGCAGTTCATACACTAGTTACTCTAACAATATGGACCTGTTCGTGAACTCTCACTCCTGGAGAAAAATAGGGACATATGCCATATTGTGTCAGCTTGGTACCTTTACTGTACAGAGGACTTAAGCACTTAGTTTGTATACTTATTTGATGTAACTTCTCAACATAGGTGTTTATGCAAGAGGTAGTAATACAGTGTTTGTTACATTAACTGATTTTTCTGTGATATTGATTTGACGTACCATTTTTTAGAGAATGACAAATACATGTTTTAGTTTGCAGTCCATGTTAGAGGATCTACTTGTTGCTACTGCTGATGGATTTCTCCATCTCGTTCACTGGGACGGTATGACTAATGGAAGGAAGGCCATCAACCTATGTACAGTTCCGTTTTCTGTGGACCTGCAGTCTTCTAGAGGTAGATTTTGGGGTTTTTTTATTGCTTATGATAGATAGCTTGTGGCAAAATACCATCTAATGTAAAATATTATCTCTGTTCTCAAGTAGCGATCGGAAGAATGTGCCTTTTGTAAATGTGAACAAAATAGCCTGTTTAAATTAGTTTTTTCTCTAATAAGTAAACAACTGAAAAGTCTGTTGGTGTGCAGTATCACTGTGTTGACATATTTTTAAATTACCGGTATTTTCTCAGCAGGTTCATTTTTGGGCTTTGAAGATGTTTACATCAGAGATATGGAATACTGTGCCACACTTGATGGTTTTGCAGTTGTTTTTAATGATGGCAGAGTTGGTTTCATTACACCAATGTCAAGTAGATTCACTGCTGAGGTATATTTCTTATTAGTATTTCTAGCATGCACTATACAATAAATGTGTTTTCCTTTGTCTCTGCATTTCAGTTAGCTTTTACTTTAAATTCTGTTCAGCTGTGAAGAAATGAAAATTTATCAACTGTTTAAGAGAGAACATAAATACAAGACTGTATGTCGTACCATAATTTGAACTGGATTATTCCAGGGCTAGTACCTGTCTATGAAAGAACATAATTGATAGTAGATTTAGTTTTTGTTTCTTGTTTCAAAACGTCATAGTCTTGAGGTTTTCTTACTGTCTCTGCAGCAGACTTTACTGTTGCTAGTTGTAGGTGGGTGATAAGAGGTGGTTTCTCCTGTGGCAAGGTATCACAGGTGCTATTTCTGGCTTTAAGCTGTAATCAAGTCTAATTCTTCTTACAGCACGAAGCATACTTCAGAATTTGTTTTAAAGCAATCTTTTCCAAATTAGGTATTTTCTTTATCTGTAATTCAGCTTAGAAATTTTACGACATTTTGTCTTTAGATCTCTAGAAAACCCATAAGGATTTGTGTAGTGTGTCTCAAACTCTGTCACAGACTTAGAAGATCTGTGATTTCAGCTGTTGCAGATGGGAATTTATTTTCCTGTTTTGTGTTTTGTCTTCACCCTTAGTACCATCTACTGATTTTTATGCAGTATCAGGGATATTCTTGCCTTATAGGTGTTGACTTGCTTTGATTATTCAGAGCTCTGATAAACAGTTACCTTACATACTTGCATCTTCCTGTAATTTTTATTAAGAACAATGAAACCAGTTTAACCTATACTGCATTTTGATTATCTAAGCCATGTCAGTTAGTCTTTACACTTGCAGTAGAAATTTCCTGAGGCGATGAAGGTCAACTGGCAGATCTGTAACATGGCGTACTTGGGTAGCACATGGGTAGAAGCTGACTATCATGAATAAAAGCACTATTTAACCAAAAATTCTGTGAATTCCTTTCTCTACAGCAGCTCCACGGTGTTTGGGCGCAAGATGTGATTGATGGAACTTGTGTGGCAGTAAATAACAAATACAGGCTAATGGCATTTGGATGTGCCAGGTAAGTTTTATACGGCTGGTTCAGTGGCAGGGGGAATGATTTCATTATAAAGTTTAAGTACTAGTTTCATCTTGACAAGTTGTGTTGCAAGAGGTGTAAAGATGAAAATGATCAGTCTTCCTAGAGATGGTATAATCTGCTCTGTCAGGAAGGTGAGAGGAAAGAGGAAAGATGTGATTGCCTGCTTGAACTAACTGCAGTTGAAAATGATGCTTGCTTGCTGTTCAGCTCTGGAAAAAAATAAAAAATTGGCTGGACCAGTAGCAAGGACTGAAAAGTGCTGCTGCCCTAGTCAATCTCAAAGCAGGATTATAAAGTCAATTTTAAGCTGTTAATCGTACTAATACTGCACAAGAATCAGTACTCTGCCCCCAGCTGAGAAAATGGTGTCTGAAAGGTTGATTTGGTCAGGAAGAACGTTGCCTGTTTGAGTAACTGTGAATATTTATAAATTAGGTGTTGCAAAAGTGCTTTTAGCTGTGGTGGTTTGCTTAGTGCTCCTTCAAGACAGTTTTTCCTGTATAATACTGCTTCAGCTGGTCTAGAATGCAGCTTTTTTTTTTAAATTGTATTTTATTTGTTTTTTAGAGCATTTCAAAAGATCTGGATAGTGTGGTCTTCAACTATCTTCTTAAGAAACAGTATTCTCAGCTGTAGTAACAGTGCAGTGTGTTTGGTAGTTCCCTCTGAAATGGGGCAGTTACTGTCATTCGTTGATCTTGGTATGCATTAGTACACTCCTTATGAAACTTTAGCATGGAGTGGATACTGGCTTCCCTCATGGATTGTCTTGCAGTTGGAACCCACAAATATGTGGATTGTGTGTGCATGTGTATTTTCAGAGAATGAAATAGTCTTAGTGTTATAGGACTGGTGTTTTGGGTCCTCCACTGCCTTCTGGAAAGTATCTTTTAAATTTGTGTCGTAAAGTTCTTTGAGTGTTACTTGACACAGTGTTTCTGTTCTAGATAAATTTGGTATTAGTGAGAAAAAGCAGCTTTTATTGACCTCTTGAAACTGATGGGAAACCCAATGGTCTGTAGTCTAAAGCATGTGTAATCTCTTCCAGCGGCTCTGTGCAGGTTTATACAATAGATACCACCACTGGTGCCATGCAGTTTTCTCATAAATTGGAGCTGACACCAAAACAATATCCTGGTGAGCTACTTTTATTGCTAGAATTTTCAAGCTGTTTTTAGGGTTATAAAAATATTGGCTAGTTAACAATTATTTGTTGTTTGCATTATGACTGATGGGATTAGAATTTACTCTTGCATGTTTGTAGTAATTTACTCTTGTGCATTTGTTCTTTTAGCTGCTTACTTGAAACTGATTTTAGGATGTGTTTCATATGTGAGGATCTGGGGTTGGTTTTTTTTGGTTTTGGGTTGTTTGGGGTTTTTTTCTTACTAAATCTGAATCTGAGTTAGTAGTTTACAGACAGTGCTGCTTCTGGTTGTTCCTTTTAAAATGCTGCAGATCTTAATAGTTCCCACATACAGTGTTGATATTACTTTTCCATTACTCACCTGAGAAAATGAGAGATTGTTGTCAAAACTGATAATGAATACAACAGAGATGTGAATGAACTTGGAACAACTAACATGTATAGTATAGAGGGAAAAAAAAAAAAAAAGACTAATCCAGCCCCCTGCCTCAACTGCAGTGAACAAAAGCTCTGGAATTTTTCATGTAGTAGTAATGAGTATTGTAGGCGTGAGAGTGAGAAATCTAAAGTGGATAATTTGTATCCTCAACTGAAAATGCATGTGCCTATTAGGTGTCAACAAAAAAGTCAAATCTGTAAATAAAAAGTGTTTTAGAGTTGTGCTAAGTGCCAAAGGAAGAGGTTTCAAGAGTGACGAGAAAATCTTCTTTTGTCCTAAAAATCATTTTACCAGAATTGCAGTTAAAGTACATAGAATCATTAAGGTTGGAAGAGACCTCAAGGATCATCCAGTCCAACCGTCTCCCCACCACCTATTACCCACTAAACCATGTCCTTCAGTACCACGTCTAACCTTTCCTTAAATACCCGCAGGGACGGTGACTC
>VWZZ01003581.1:114229-156475 GCA_013399095.1 Psophia crepitans | reverse complement strand
CCTCTGCCCAGCGATCCAACCTGTCCAGGTCCCTCTGCAGAGCCATCCTACCCTCCGGCAGATCGACACTTGCCCCCAGCTTGGTGTCGTCTGCAAAGTTACTGAGGGTGCACTCAATTCCCTCATCCAAATCATCAGCAAAGATGTTGAAGAGGATGTTCTATGGTTGTGTCATAGCACAGTGTATTTCTGGCCTGTTACTGTGTATTCTTAGTTTCCTATGAAACCAAACATGTCTTGGAAAGAAAACATGAATTCTTCATTTATTTCTTTCTCATTTTGAAGTGGTCAGTTTGATGAATGCATCAAAGAAATTAATTGAAAAATCAACTGTTTATTTCCATGTATTTTTTTCTTCTACTCTTATGGTGGTAGCTGTTGAAAGACATTTGATGTTTTTCCACATGGTATTTTATTGTCTGTTTCCAAACAGATATTTGGAATAAAACAGGACCTGTTAAACTAATCAGATGGTCACCTGATAGCTGTGTTGTGATGGTGACCTGGGAATGTGGAGGCTTTTCTTTATGGAGTGTTTTTGGTGCTCAGCTTATCTGTACTTTAGGCGGTGATTTTGCGTGAGTATCTTTAATGAAGTCATAAAATGTTATATTAGAAACTTTTTCCAATTAAAAGTATTTAATTAGAAACTAAATCACTGATTTAGGTTTTTTAATCTTTTTCCAGTTATAATTACTTAGATATTGGAATCGTTGAATAATATTTAGAAGAGGATCATTTGAATATAAATGAAAATGTACTGCTTTCTTTTTGGACTGATCTTTTGGCCACAAAAGCAAATTACCCTAAAGGCAGGTTTTAGCAGGCAAATATTAAAATTCCTTCAGTGCCAGTATATATTTGGTGAAAATGCACGAACATCCAGAAATCACAATTCAAACAGTTCATGCTAGACATCTGACAGTTGCTTTGCCTTTTAGACAGTGTCATGGATCAAACAGGCTTTATTCTTTGAGGTATGATTCAATATAGAACCATGTAACAATAGGAAGATAAGTTCTTTTTTTGATGAAGTTATTTCCAAACTCAAACTTGTTCTGTTGTGTTTTCAAGGTATCAGTCCGATGGTGCCAAAAAGGACCCTCTAAAGATCAGTTCTATGGTAAATATGAATGTAAAAATAATGTAATAGGATGGCTGTTAATTTTTAATATTATTTTTAGTAAAACAGATTTTCAGAAAATCAAACTGACTTTCTCAGCTTTATTATTTTAAAGATTAAGATGCTTTTACTAAATATCCTGAGACCAATGTTGTATTTAAGGAACAGCAACCAATGTTATTTTGGGGGTCAAGATATTTTCATACCTGATTCTGTTTGTGCAGGTTTTTGTTAGTTGCTTTAAGCTGCAAACTAAACAGTCTTCATTACTTATGTGGGTATCTTGCATTTACTTTTCATTTAATTAGCATTTTTTACGTAAAAAAGAAAATAATTTAAACAAGATTCTTACTATTCCTTGTGAATTTTACTTCTGTGGGTTACTTACGATTCCTATGATGATACATTTTTAGATACATTTTAGAACGCCAAACTGGTTCGTGGGTTTTTTTCCAGGCTCATGTCTATCATAAGATTAGTTACAGAAAGTTTCTGTAGTTCTTGCTTCCTGAGAATATCTAGTGTTGGTTTTGGTTTTTTATTATTACTTTTCGTTTACATTCAGACCTGGGGATCAGAAGGGTATCATCTGTGGGTTATTGATGGGAATCCTTCTACAAACACAAAGCCTGAAAGAGATGCAAATAATGAAACTTGCCAATTTGGTATTCTGCAGTTTCATTTCATCAAGAGTGCACTCACTGTTAATCCTTGTATGGTAAGTTTTGTATTAATAAATACCCTTATTTTGGAGCGTATTTCCAGTTTTCAGGTGAGCTCTAAATTATTCTCTTAACAGATTTTAAGTCTTTTTTTGCAGTCATTAGATTGGCCTGCCTTTTTTATCATAGAGTGTTTAAAGTGATACGTTGAAAATAGTGCTATGCAGTACTGTAACATAAAACCTACACAGTGATACAAAACCTAAGAACTGCCTTAATGCTTATTTTTCGTATTGTTTATGTAGAACCTGTTAATATATCGATCATGTGTTTTTCTTTGTTTTCTGTACATGGAGTTCAAAGTTGCTTTTTGTTTTCTTTTTAATGTAGAGTAACCAGGAACAAGTCCTGCTTCAAGGAGAAGATCGCTTATATTTGAACTGTGGAGATGCAACACAGGCTGAGAGTCCCAGAAATACTTCAGCACACTCTGAACATAAGCCTACCAGGGAAAGAGGCCCGTTTTCAGATGGCAGTTTAGATTCTCAGGGTTTAAGCACTTTACTAGGACACAGGCATTGGCACGTTGTACAGGTAATTATTGCTCACTGTGCCCACATGTGTTCTGTGCTTGCCAGAGTTTATAGGATTGAAATTTGCAGCTGATCTTATCACTCTCTGCCATACCCTTTTTCTCTAATACGAGATTGTTGCCTTTTTATTAGCTCTTGGGTTTCCCCTGGTACAGCTTTGCCTTACTGCCAAATGATAGAGGAACGCTGGCCATCTCAGCCTTGTGACTATGAGTTTGCATCCTAGCCAATAAAAAAAAATCTGAATGTCCTTTTGACCTCAGGAAGGAATAGGTAAATTACCTTCTTATAATTTGAAAGGGACAATAACTGCAACATGCAAGAAATTCTTTAGGGATTTGTTTTGTTATTTATGCAAATTGCTTTAAGCATGTTCAACTGATAAATACAGCCATCAGACTTTGGCTGTTTTTTCAGGCAGTCTTAGATGGCATCTGTTTATGTATGTAATTAAATCTTCACAATAACAAGTCTGTGAAGAATAAATTATTTTCAGGGGTAGTAATGGCACAGATTCTATTTTCTCCGTAATGTAGAGGGAAAATTAAATAACTTTAATCTGTAATTCTAGTGTGTCTTCTTCCATACATGAATTGGTAGACATTTTTCTAAATAAAGGCTTTTTAAAAGGTCCCCAAAATTTTGTTTTTCACATAGTACATGAACTGGTGTTATTAAAAAGCATTTGACTCTTGACATGTATGTCAGGTTCTAGATACTGTTGAATGTCCACTGTTCCTGGCCAAGTAGTTCTTCTGTCATCTGAAACTGGTATAGGAGGGGGAAATTGTAATTCTGTGTGGGAGTAAAACTAACACAACTGGAATTACTGTGAGGAGCAACATACCCGTGTGAACAGCCAGTGACTGGGTAGTGAGGGCACTTACTGCCTTGTATCAAACCAATGACTGATGTTTGAACCTGGATTTGTATCATCCCATGTGACATGCAGAATCCAGGATCAAGATTTAATTTGACATACCCCGGTCAAATGCCATCATAACAAGTTTTTTGGATGTGCTGGTGTGTATTTCAGATGGGATTAGAAATTTAATCCCAGCACTGAAAGTCCCCCCTGAATGTCGCTTTATCAAAAATTTTGTGTTGCCATGAAAGGTTCTGATGGAGGAGATGTACCTAGGGGAAAGAAGAAGAGCAAATTTTAACCATTAATCTATAGTGTAGTATTAGCTGGTCTGTGTTGTTAATGCATGTCTGTATTTGTTGTATTAAAAGGAGGCTAACATTGAGACTTCAGTAACTTTGGGTGTGGAAGGGGAAGAAGTAATTGTATTTGAAAAAGAAATCTCAACACCAGTGGAAAAACGTGGACATTGTGCAAGTTGCTTTGAACATTGTAATTAATCACTATTTTAGTGATCCTTAGTATAGTTATGTGGTGTTTTTTGGTGTTTTTTTTTTTTAGATTCATAGTACGTATCTAGAGAGCAACTGGCCTATAAGGGTGAGTTATTTTAAGAATATGTTCTTGCTTCTTTAAAAGTACTGGGTTTTTATAACTGTCCCTTAGGGCAGGATGAGCTCTGGAAGATGAAGTCATTGTTTTAAATTACAGAAAGATAAATATGCATTGGGCAGTAAAGAACCTGAAGATACTTTACAAATTTTGACTCTGACATTGTATTGCCTTGTAGTGATGTACTTGGATAGGATATATCATTTAAATAAGTTCGCTCCTGAGGTTCTGGGTTTTTTTTCTCTTTGAACAGTTTTCAGCTATTGACAAGCTTGGACAGAATGTAGCCGTTGTTGGCAAGTTTGGTTTTGCACATTATTCTTTACTTACCAAAAAATGGAAGCTGTTTGGAAACGTTACCCAGGTGAGTGGTTATGGTACTTTGTTCAGGTATACTGGGGAGGTTGTATTTGTTGGAATGTGAGTCTTGGAGAAAATTAAAAAATACGTTTTTCATGTCAACAACCTGTAGACACACACGGTTGGTTTTGCTGGTTTTGCATATGTTTTTCATAAAATGGCTGAAACACTTATCTTGTGGCTTTGGCACAATAATTTGTGTCTGATTGTTAAAAGGTTTCCAAATCTGAGTGCGTATAGTCAGACACTCCTATATGTCTTATCTGAGAGTTTGTCTGAAATGTAGCTTTGGATGCCAAGCTTGTAAATTCTGGCCAGAAGCTGAAAGGTAGTTTGAGAGAGTTCAGGGGTGCCAGTAGCATAAGGAACTGTGGAGCTGTGTTTTGTAGTATGATGTTTGTCCTTCACATATTATGTAGTACGTTGAGATTTTTAAACAACAGAAGATTCATATACATAAGTGCCACATAAGTGGCATTCTTGCCACTATCAGTGAATCTTATAGAGACCATGTATGGTTTTCAGAAATTACCCACGAAATGTACATGTGTGTATATGTATATAAAAATACATATATGTATGTATATATTTCTGTCATTTGCTTGTGGTTTCTTTTCAGGAGCAAAATATGGTGGTAACAGGTGGCTTAGCATGGTGGAATGACTTCATTGTTCTTGCATGTTATAATTTAAATGATCGTCAGGAAGAGGTGAGGTGTTTTTCTTCAAAGTGAATAAATTACGTTTAGAATATCTGATCTGTTCTACAGTAGTATTACAAATATGAAGAACTTGATACATAGGTGGCTTTTGGTCATGTTCAGAAATTCCTTAATAATATCTAAGTAATTCTTTGCAGAAAAGTTTATCATCGCTATTAAAAACTATTTTCTGCTGACTCCCATGAATCTATTTATTGTTCTGAAAACTTAGTGACATTTTTGCTTGTTTGTTTTGAGGTACCTAGTTACAGTGTTCGGGGCCACTTTTGTAAGGTTTTAATTAGATGGGCAGAAGAGCTTTGCTTAGTCTTTGCTTTTTAAAACTAATGAACAAAACTCCTTCCTTATGTTTGTTGTTCAGTACTTCAGATTTGTTTGTACTGTTCTTTAACCAATTTGGATACAGTAATATCATGCAATGGTTAAAACATTTGATGGAAGAAAAAAACAGTAATGTGTCTTGCTAGAAATCCTTGACAGCCATTCCACAAAAAAAGAAAGTAATTGAACGTGGAATTACTACGAGTTTGTTGGTAAACAGAACCTGCATTCAAACTACTCGTTTTCCTTGTAGCTGAGAATCTACCTGCGAACATCTAATCTTGACAATGCATTTGCACACATCACCAAAGTGCAAGCAGACACGTTACTACTGAGTGTCTTCCGGGACATTGTAATACTGTTCAGAGCAGATTGTTCCATTTGTCTTTACAGTATTGAGAGAAGGCCTGAAGGGTGAGTATCACTGTTTAAATGCTTTTGCATCTGTTCTCAAACTGAGTAAATTCTTATGATAGTATAAAGTTGTTTGGTAACTTGTGGAATCATATTTTTAAAATACAGAAGGGTAAGCGTTACCTGTATGCGCGAGTGATAATTCGTGAGTGTTATCACTTGCGTGCATGCAGATAACACACGTTAGGCGTGGAGGTAGCTACTGAGATACACGTTTCCAGCTGTCTGTACAAACATGTTCTAGCCAATAGGAACTTGAAAACTGATTATAAATAGAAGAAAAAGGTACTTAGAGGCACCCACATATTTGAATATTTCTAACAGAAAAAAAAAAGTAACATTAGAAGTAGGAATTGGCAGCGGACTAGCAAAGATGAAGAGAGGAAAAAGTTTGATCTGGGGTGTTATTGTGGGGAACTATTTTGGTTCAAAAGAAATGGCAACGTAAGAGCCAGATGCTTTCAGACAGTTAAGATTAGTGAACCTAAGGAGGAGATAAAGATTCCTAGATAGTTTTTGAAGTGCCTAAGCAGGTGATCTTTGTTGTGGTATCTTGGTTTCAGCAAGAAGAGACACTTTTTTTTAGCAGAAAGCAAGCTATATTGATACCTGTTAGAGGAAAGTACTTTCAGTGCTTTACAACGAAAACTCCAAATGCTGGCATTGTCTTGTTGAAGGGTGAATTGAGTCTTATTCTGAAGTATCTGGTGTTGTCTTCTATCCATTCATAGCTGTATTCCCCAAAACTATCAAGATAAAGTAGCCCAGCTTATATTTATTTGATAACTTTATGTAGTGTAGGTATGTGGGCCTATGGGATTCCTGGTTAAAGGAAAGTCATTTTGGTCTATAAACTGTTTGCTGAGGCTAAGTTGCTTATTTTCATTAGGTTTACTTCAAGATACTAATTTTATATTAAATACTATTTTAAAATTGCTAAACGTAGTCATCTTTTCTTTCAGTCTTAACCCTACTGCTAGTATCCAAGTTCTTCAAGAAGTATCCATGTCTCGGTACATTCCTCATCCTTTTCTTGTAGTGTCTGTTACGTTGACATCGGTGAGGACAGAGACTGGCATCACCTTGAAGATGCCTCAGCAGGTAATAGGTCTACAATTTAAAAGAATCGGTGCCTGGATTTGTTAGCTTAATCCTCAAAGGTTACCTGGCTGATAAATGAATCTTGAATCAGTGGCTCCTCTATGTGGTAAAATGCAGAAAATATATTTTTTTTCTGATGCTTGTTATATAGACATTTTAGGTGTGAATTGGGAGGGTGCTGGAAATAAGCTCCAAACTCTTATTCTACTTCGTATCTACTTTTGTCATCTTGTAAACTTTGGGACCAAATCTTGGAGGACAATTCAAGCTTAAATATATCAAGAGTATGTTTCTCAATTGTGTATTAAAAGTTGAACACCAAAGCAATCCATGGCATTAGGAAGTGCCTTTCTTCCAGTGGCAGGTCCATTACTGAAAGAATTAACAGAAAAAAGGAAAAGATGGCCTATGGCCATATAAGGTTACTTCTAGTCAATTTCCTACTGCACTAAAATAAAGTAAGTTAATCTCTCCCATTTTGTTGTCAAGAGGTAGGCCAACAGCCAAACTGAGGTGTGAAGGTGAAGCCCTGTCTAAACTCCAGGAAATTTTCAGGCTACTGAAAGCACGGTGCAAAGAGAGCTTGAATTTTTGTTGTCTGTGGTGTAAACAAATTAAGCTTAAATATTTTGAGTAGCTGCAGTATGAAGTGTATGGAATCATAGAATCTTTAATGTTGGAAAAGGCCTCTGGGATCATAAAGTCCAACTGTCAACCCAACACCACCATGTCTACTAAACCATGTCCTGAAGTGCCATGTCTACATGCTTTTTGAACATCTCCAGGGACAGTGACTCCACCTGGGGACCCTGTTCCAATGCCTGACGACCCTTTGAGTGAATAAATTTTTCCTAATGTCCAACCTAAAATTCCTCTGGAGTAATTTGAGGTTGTTTTCCTCTTGTCCTATCGCTTGTTGCTTGGGAGAAGAGACCAACACCCACCTGGCTACAACCTCCTTTCAGGTAGTTGTAGAGACTGATAAGATCTCCCTTCAGTCCTCCTTTTCTCCAGACTAAACAACTCCAGTTTCCTCAGCCGCTCCTCATCCGACTTGTGCTCCAGACCCTTCACCAGCTTTGTTGCCCTTCGTTGGACACACTCAAGCACCTCAATGTCTTTCTTGTAGTGAGGGGCCCAAAACTGGACACAGTACTCGAGGTGCAGCCTCACCAGAGCTGAGTACAAAGGAACAATGACTTCCCTAGTCCTGCTGGCCACGCTATCCCTGATACAAGCCAGGATGCTGTTCACATTCTTGGCCACCTGGGCACACTGTCAGCTCATGTTCAGCCGGCTGTCAAACAGCACCCCCAGGTCCTTTTCCTCTGCACAGCTTCCCAGCCACTCTGCCCAAAGCCTGTAGCGCTNTCACCACAAGAAAGACATGGAGGCCCTGGAGCCTGTCCAGAGAAGGGCAACGAAACTGGTGAAGGGGCTGGAGCACAAGTCTTATGATGAGCTGCTGAAGTAACTGGGCTTGTTTAGTCTGGAGAAGAGGAGGCTCAAGGGAGACCTTATTGCCCTCTACAACTACCTGAAAGGAAGATGTGGGGAGCTGGGGGTCAGCCTCTTCTCGCAGATAACTAGTGACAGAACAAGAGGGAACGGCTGCAAGTTGCACCAGGGAAGGTTCAGGTTGGAGATGAGGAGAAATTTCTTCTCAGAAAGGGTGGTCGGGCATTGGAACGGGTTGCCCAGGGAGGTGGTGGAGTCACCGTCCCTGCAGGTGTTTAAGGAAAGGTTAGACGTGGTACTGAAGGACATGGTTTAGTGGGTAATAGGTGGTGAGGGGTTGGTTGGACTGAATGATCCTTGAGGTCTCTTCCAACCTTAATGATTCTATGATTCTATGTACATTGACACTCTGCCCAACTTAGTGTCATCCGCAAACTTACTGAGGGCGCACTTGATCCCCTCATCCAGATCATTGATAAAGATATTAAACAAGACTGGCCCCAAGACTGAACCCTGGGGAACACCACTTGTGGCTGGCTGCCTTCTGGATTTAGCTCCGTTAACCACCACTCTCTGGGCTCAGCCTTCCAACCCATTTTTTGCCCAGCGAAGAGTGCACCTGTCTAAGCCATGATCTGCCAGCTTCTCTAGGAGAATGCTGTGGGAGACCATGTTGAAGGCTTTACTGAAGTCCAGGTAGACAACGTCTACAGCCTTTCCCTCATCCTCTAGGTGGATCACCAGTTCATAGAAGGAGATCAGGTTGGTCAGGCAGGACCTTTCATGAACCCACCCTGGTTGTCTAGCACATGCTTGGTGACTGCCCTCATCAGAGTAGCTACCTTATAATGGTTTTGAATCTGCATTGTCTGTGAGGCTGGCCCATAGACACGTGGAGGTGCGCATTTTTCTCCACATACCAAAGCCACAGGCAGATATGAAAGCAATGGCACTGATTTAAAATCTGAAGGTTTGTGCTTGCTTCCTTCAGTTAATTCTAATTTAGCGTTCCACAATGCTGAGGATGTGTCTTGAGATTTTGATATGATCGTAGACAAGGTCATAAAGGGCAAGATGCTTGTGGTTTTCTAGTCCCTCTTGCCATGAGACAGCATCCTTATTCCTGAACTATCTGACCTATGGTGGTTCCTAGTTTTGGGAAAAAGCTACTGAAACTTTTTAGAGCACTAGTAATACTTTAACCTTAGCTTCAGACTGAACAAATATTTCCCGTTTTCTTTCTAACTAAGAGCCCATATCTTCAAACTTTGTCAGTCCTCCTGATCAAAGTGTTAATGTTAGCACTGCAAATAGACAAAGCAATGTGTCTGACTTAGCGGAGCATGTCAGCCTTTTCAGTGTTGTTGGCTATTGGGTGACCTTAACCCTTGTTGCTGCAAACTTACCATACAGGCTCTCTACCCATGTATTCTAAAAGTAAACTTCATGCACAGCATGGTATTAGCTCCAGTGACTTGACTTAAAATTCAGATAAAACAGTTCTGAAATAAATCTTTAGAAGAGAGTACTTTGCTTTCTTGATATACCTAACTAGAAAGATTTATCTCTAACTGCAGCTTCTAAAAGTTCAGGATGCTGTATGAGTGTGGTTAAACTCGTTGGCTCAACTCTTTTCATCTTGTGTACCAGCGATAGTCTTTGCAGTCAGATACTGGCAATTATGTAGTGGTGATACCGATAAGAATACAGAGCTTTATTTTTCTTAAAATAGTGGTGGCTTGCCCATGCCAACAGGCGTAGCTGGAAAAAGCCCATATTGCATAAACACGTGGAATGAGTCTAGCGAACAAAAAACCTTCCAGTAGTTACTCCTTTACACAAGAAACACATAAATGAATCTATCTGTAGGTACTCAGTTCTGCTTGACTTTCCTGAGTCCTTCTGCCCTAAATTTGGTTGTTAGCCATCTCTGTATGGCAGTGCAGTTAATCTATTCTTTTTATTCTATGTTTGCATTGTGGTTATAGGTAAAATGATGCATTCAAAAAGCTTGAATAATTTGCATGATACTCTTATCCTTAGGCTTGTGAGGCTGAAAGTATTATGCTAAACTTAGCAGGACAACTCATCATGCTGCAGAGGGATCGATCTGGGCCGCAGATACGAGATAAGGATAACAATCCTAATCAAAGGAAGCATGTGAGTAAATATATGTGGCATATTAGAATAGAGTAGAATAGAATCATTAAGGTTGGAAGAGACCTCAAGGATCATCCAGTCTTGTATATGGCTTCAAAGATGGTGTCAGTGAATGAAGAAGTTGTGGAAGGGAGTGGTCCAGGCACAAAGAAAAGAGGTCCATAATGCAAGGCAGCATCTACGATTTCAGGCTGAATTGTTAGCTGGAAGCAAATCACTACTCCAGTGATTTTTTTTTCTCACTGTGAAATGTTACTGCTTAATTGTGTGAATGTATAACTAAAGTATTTATTACTTGTGTTTACTATTTGTATTGCAGTGAAAAATAGGAGTTTTAATCGTAACAGTCCTGTGCAATATTTGGTCTGCACTAGTGACAGAAAATCTCCAGTCTGTCTAAAACTGTTCTTTATGTTGATGGAACGTTATCTTTTTTTTTTTTCAGTGAATGTTTACAAAGTTCCTAAAACCAGCAATAATGGAACTCAGTGACTGAACTTTTCATTTTTTTCTGGGCTGGTGAAAAACATCTCTCTGTGAAACAAGCACTTTGGGAGAGTGAAATCTGAAAAGTTTACATGGAGAGTTGTTTGCACCTCTAGCAAACACTAGCATGTTTAATGTCTGTAGTAATTTTGTCACTTTTGGTCTTTTGGGCGAACTGGAGAAGCAGAGAGCAAGCTTCTATTTTCTTCCCTTTTTCTTACCCCTCTCACTTCCTGACTAAGTATAAGGAGGTTAAAAAAAATGAAAGAAATGTCTTTTGAGTTAATGTAAGTAGTAAGTGGTGTTTTCCCAGGTGCTCGGATGCAGTTAAGGGATAAGGAGATTTGTTTTGTCTTTGTTAGTACAATAGCATGTTTTGAAGAGAGTACTACTTAGCTGAAAAAGAGTTCTTGGGAAGATGGTAAAAAAAAAAAACAAGGGGGCGGATAATGAATTCTGATGGGGTTTTTTTCTTTTTTTTTTTTCTTTTTTAAATAGCTGCCTTTTTGTGCTCCAGTTGTCCTAGCCCAGTCTGTTGAAAATGTATGGACTACTTGCAGGATCAACAAACATAAACGCCACTTATTGGAGGCTCTGTGGCTCAGCTGTGGTGGGGCAGGTATGAAAGTCTGGCTTCCCCTGTTTCCCAGAGATCATCGAAAACCACATTCTTTTCTGTCGAGACGGATCATGCTGCCTTTCCACATCAATATATACCCACTGGCTGTTTTGTTTGAAGATGCCTTGGTTCTTGGTGCTGTTAATGACACTGTGCTCTATGACTGTTTATACACTCAAAGCAGTGCTAGAGAACACTTGGAGGTTCTCTTTCCTTTCTCCATTGTTGAGAGAACCTCTCAGATCTACCTCCATCACATTTTACGCCAGCTCTTGGTTAGGAACCTCGGTGAACAAGCCTTGCTTTTGGCCCACTCCTGTGCCACATTACCATACTTTCCTCACGTACTAGAACTGATGCTTCATGAAGTGCTGGAAGAAGAAGCTACCTCGCGGGAACCCATTCCCGACCCTCTGCTTCCTACTGTGGCGAAGTTCATTACAGAGTTCCCCCTCTTCCTGCAGACAGTTGTTCATTGTGCTAGGAAGACAGAATATGCCCTGTGGAATTATCTTTTTGCTGCTGTTGGAAACCCAAAGGACTTATTTGAAGAGTGCTTAATGGCCCAGGACTTGGACACAGCTGCCTCTTATCTTATTATCCTACAGGTAATGGTACCTCACAAATTGCAAGAGAGGTGATATTTATTACTGTTGTAGTATTTTAAAAATATTGTCATACCAAAGTTCAGCATGTGAAACGAAGTTTTAATGTAGCAGTTTTCTGCTGAGATTATGTCCAGTTATGAAGGGAGGGAATATCATGCAATGTAAGTAGTTAGTTTATGGATATAGAAAGGAAAATAATAGCATGAAATTTGCTTCTTCTAATCTCTGGCATCCTTGAATATGACATGATGTGACTTAATAGGACTTATTTTGCTCGATGGCAAAAGCAGATGGACTTAATGCTGCTTTGTTACTTGCAGAATATGGAAGTTCCAGCAGTAAGCAGACAGCATGCTACTCTCCTATTTAATACTGCCTTAGAGCAGGGAAAGTGGGATCTTTGTCGTCACATGATCAGATTTCTTAAAGCCATTGGCTCTGGAGAAACAGAGACACCTCCAGCTACACCAACAACTCAGGTTTGTGATGAAATTGTAAATGCTGTGCATCAAACTTTGTATGATTAATCTTGCTGTTATACAGCCTGTTGGCTCCTTTGATTATACATTTGGGTTTTCTTGGGTTTAGGAACCAAGTTCGAGTAGTGGCTTTGAGTTCTTCAGACATCGCAGCATTAGTTTGTCCCAATCAGCTGAGAATCTCCATAGCAAATTTAACTTGACAAAAACACTGAGTATGCCCTCTGGCCCTTCTGGAAAAAGGTAATTGGTAGCAATGTCCTTTCCATCCTTGCTTTGTTAGGTACTGTACTAACTCTCTTACTAATTTATTTAGTACATTGTATGATAGCGTTAGATTTATTATAATCTTCCTACACATCCTTCTGCATTTGTCTTTTCCTGACTCTCATAATTTGTCTCTGCCTCTCTTACATTCTTGGGAGAACATACTCTCACACATGTAAATACATATATATGTGTGTGTTTGTGTGTAGATATAGACAGACACACTTACATGGATATTGCTGACCAAAAGCCTCTGAATCCACAGGATGCATATGCAGTAATTTAATAGCTGGTGAGACTGCATGCCTTATATCTGAAGGGTCTGTTTTGCTGAAAGGTACTTCTTGAACAGCTCACAGTACTGTGGCATTGTAGTATACATGGCACTGTGATAGTGTGCAAGTCTTGATCTAGTAGTGTGTTGCCAAGCCATAAATACAGCCTTGCACACCTTAGGGCGAATCCCTCTTAAACTGCTGTACACAGAATTCATGTTGATTGGTATAGAAGTTCAGAAGCAGCACTGAGCTGAGATTATTATCTAGATTTTGACTTTTTTTCCCCATGTAAGACCTTCAAAACAATACTAGTACGAATTCAAATTCTTTAATTTAGTAATTTTCCACAGACAGTACTATCTCTTAAAGAGTTTTGATAGGAAGGGTCCTAGACTGATACTTGTCTTGTTCTCTAAACCTGTTTCTCAGAAGTCACTTGCAGTGGCATCCACCCTTTATCTCTCCTTCTTTAATATTTTTTTTCTGCATCGCTAATGGTTTAAAACTCTACGGACACTGCTGCTGTTGTAATTTCCTTCCTTTATTTCATTTACCTGTTGAGGCAGTGGGATCTTCTAGAGAATGTAAATAGCAAGGAATGGTGGAAACCGCTTTTGTTTGTGTACAGAAAGCTTCCACTATTGCTCTCGTCACTCACGGTTCTGTGTTTGTGGCAAACAGCCTTTGCGATGCCATTTTATCAGTCTTAATGTCGCTGTTCTCTGGTCTGTCTACAGGTGGAGTAAAGACAGTGACTGTGCCGAGAACATGTACATTGACATGATGCTCTGGCGGCATGCTCGGCGTCTGCTAGAAGAAATCAAGCTGAAAGACCTTGGCTGCTTTGCTGCACAGTTAGGCTTTGAGCTGATCGGCTGGCTGTGCAAGGAGCGAGCCAGAGCTGCCCGCGTGGAGGATTTTGTGTTCGCTTTGAAAAAGCTACACAAAGATTTCCTCTGGCCGTTTCCAGTCATACCGGCTTCGTCCATTAACTCACCTTTCAAGAATGGAAAGTACAAGACAGGTGCTGTAACATCTGAATTGATTTGGACTAGGTTTCTCTCCTGCAGTCCTACACACATCGGTCTGAATCTGTCCTTCCTCAGTTCAGCCACGCAAAGAACAGGCTGAGGCCTGCCACCTGCACAGCTTTCTCACACCGAGTGTGGTTTTTGAAGGGATTCCGTTTAGCACAGGCGGCATCTTTTGTGCAGTCTGATTACACTGCTGTTTCTGTTGAAGTTTCTTGCTTTCTCACATGTGCTGAACTGGGTGTCACTTGTGCAGATGCTGAACATGGATATTGCTCTCTGATGTAAATTCTGCTAAAGAAAATTACTAAAAATCAACATTCTTACGTAGTCTTTAGATAAGGATTTGATTAACTTCTTATATTTTAAAAAAAGATATATTCCTACTGTTTGAAATTTGCTTTATGTTAAAAGGTAAGAATTGTGATGACTTGCTGTAAACCTTGTAATATTGATCTTTCAGTTCACTAGGTAGTTGATACTAGCTGCCAAGTCTTCCTTTTTTGTTAACAGCAGCACCATAATTTAATTCTATTTATTTCAGTTTTATCAGCTGATACTACTTCTATGCCAGTGCTGACGTAAAAGCTGATCAGAAATTCTGGGAATACCTAAACTTGCTGCATTCTCTTGCTTTGCACAGAATCACAGAATCTTAGAGGTTGGAAGGGACCTCGAAAGATCATCTAGTCCAACCCCCCTGCCAAGGCAGGACCACCTAGAGCACATCACTCAGGAACGTGTCCAGTCGGGTTTTGAATGCCTCCAGAGAAGGAGACTCCACAACCTCTCTGGGCAGCCTGTGCCAGGGCTCTGTCACCCTCAGTGGAAAAGTTTTTCCTTATATTAACCCGGAACCTCCTATGCTCTAACTTGGACCCGTTGCCCCTTGTCCTATTGCTTAATGACACTGAGAAGAGCCTGGCTCCATCTTCCTGACATTCACCCTTAACATATTTATAAACGTTGATAAGGTCACCCTTCAGCCTCCTCTTCTCCAAGCTAAAGAGACCCAGCTCCCTCAGCCTTTCCTCATAAGGGAGATGTTCCACTCCCTTGATCATCTTTGTGCCCCTGCACTGGACTCTCTCTAGCAGTTCCTTGTCCTTCTTGAGCTGAGGGGTCCCTCAGCAAACTAATTGAGTATTGACTTAGGGACAAGTTTTAGTTTCCTGAAATGCCTGGAGAGAACTTTCCAAATTTCCTTTGTGATGGTTACGTGACCTTTTTTTGGTGTTGTTGGTTTTTTTATTATTTTTTCTTTTAGGCATGGGGGAGCAGCTGCTAAAATCTCAGTCTGCAGACACCTTTGTAAACATGGAAATGGACGCAGGCGTTTCAAACACACCTCGCAGTCGCAGCTGGCTTGGCACTATCAGCTCTTCCCAACGAGAGATTGACACAGTTTCATCCCATGGACCACACATGCAAGATGCATTTCTTTCTCCTTTGCTAACTAAAGGTTAGTCACTCTTTCTTCTGTCTGCTCATTAGAACAATGCACCTGGAAGTATGCACCCATATTTTGATATTTGCATGCCACTGCAGTATTGTTGCTTCTCAACTGCTGATAACAACCATAATGTAGAGGGGAAAAAAGGTTGAAAAGGGAACTGAAATTTTTACAACAGAAAGGTAATGCCCATGTCATACATCTTTAAGTACTTGTAGAATACGAAACTGGTATTCGCTGAAGTTCCTGTCTGTGATGGTAACTTGAAATTTAGTATTTTTACCATCTGGCTGAGAAGAGTGTTCTGAGGTTTTTTTATTGTTGTCTCTTGCATGGGTTGGTCTTTTCCACAGGTTGGTACTGCTTTACTGCATGAACTTTGTGTTTTTTGATTTCTTTAGAAAGATGACATTCTTTACTGAGGAAGTTGAGGAAGTTGTAGTCCCATGTAGTTTTCTTTTTTTCCTATGGCTTTGTTTAAATCACTTTTAGAAAAGCTCAAATGTATCATCAGCTTATGAAAATATAAAGGAGCATTTTATTCTTTATGCATCGTTTCTGATTACTTTCCTGTCAGAGACAGGAAATGTTTGTCTGACCGTACATCTCTCAACTGTCTTCAAGCACAAACCAACATTTCCAACAGTGTCTGTGTCATGTGATTTCCACTTTAGGGGAAAGACCAAAGCACCTAGGTGTGAACTACAATCTCCCCAAGATGCTAGGGCCTCCTGCGAGAGTCAGAGCACTCAGGAGCTGCTATTTAACAAGCTGAGAGGCTTTAAAAAATGAAGAGTGAGATTCTCTCCCTCTGCTTGGGCACTGCCTTATTCTATTTTCACTCCTGTTTCTCTTCTTCATTACTTCTGTAGACTGCAAGAATGCATTAGGTTTAAGTAAGTTTGTTAGGAAACTCTCCAAAAAGGCATTATTTAAATGAGGAGAACTTATTTCTATTTTCATTGCGCTATCTTGTACTGCCGTCTGCCACTACCACTGTTTCTGTAAAGAAGTATCTCATCTTCTTTCTGTTTGGATGAAGACCTTTGAGTTCAATGAACTTTGGCATGCATTTTGAAGCAGTTTGTTTCTAAAGTGAAACTAAATTAATAGTCTTTAAAATGTTGTGAGCTGAATTCTAATAATAATAATTTCACAAATAACTAGTCCAGCAGTAGTGTTTATGGGCAAGAAGCTAATAAAATAACTTTATCACTTTCAAAACATTTTCCACAGAAAATAAGCATTTACTTTAATGTGGAAACTGTTCTGGAGGGGTGGGTGCCTTCATGACTCACCACTATAATGGTTTTAGCTTTGTTGTTACTGTTTCTGTGAAAATTTTGTGGCTACGTCTACTCTTCATATTTTTATTAGAAATACTTATTTCTTGTTGTAATTTGTGCAGGTAAATATTAGCATTACCAGGCATTCAGGCTCTTCAAGCTTTCATCTGAAGAAAAGAACTTGCTATTGCATCTTCATTTTTAACAAAGTTAAAGGTTCAGAAAGAAGTATCTTTGCACGGACTGCAACCCTTCCTACAGACTTAATTCTGTGATTATACTATGGAAGAGGTTGTCACTGTGCTCTTTACAACGACTGGCAACACATCTTTAGGATCCCTTGTTGATATTATTCTGCAGAATTACTTCTGTTTGATAGAAAAACTACTACATTCCTGCAATAATAGTTTTACCATATAATGTGACAAGAAGAATGCTGAAGTGGGATGGACAGTATGCCCGAAGTAACTTCTTAGCAGTGTGATACACAGCAAAGCATTACTGTGTAATCTGTCAATTTCTATATGAAGGAGTTCAGAAATTCTGAGTCTTACTAAAGTAAGTAGTTTCTTTTTCCCTTATATTTCTGAGTGTTTTTGATAGGTGACGAATGCAGCATTGGTTCAGCAACGGACTTGACTGAAACAAGTTCTGTGGTGGATGGTGACTGGACCATGGTGGATGAAAACTTCTCCAGTCTCAGTTTAACTCAGTCAGAGCTTGAACATATCTCTCTAGAACTGGCTAGTAAAGGGCCGCACAAGTCACAGGTCCAGCTGCGGTAAGTAATGTAATTTTGTGTTTGAAACTTAAAATGACTAGTACACCGCATTAGGAGAAAGAAACGCCATCTACAGAAACACACAGAGATTTTTGTCTGCAATGGAAAAAGAAATAAGTAGACTATTTTTCCATATAGGTACTTGCTACATATCTTCATGGAAGCAGGATGTCTGGATTGGTGCATTATCATAGGCCTTATCCTCAGAGAATCTTCGGTAATCAACCAGGTTTTCAGTATAATGCAATCCTCTGATATTGATGGAGAAATCTGTCAGAATATCAAGACTGGCTTACATGCTGTTGACAAATGGGCTTCTACAGATTGGTAAGTGTTATTTTCCACCCTTATTTCCAGTCCAATTGTAGATAATTAGTTACCTAAAAAGTAACTTTGACTTATCTCAGCCCTAGCTGAAACAATTATTTAAAAGCACTTACAGGACAGTCACTTAATACAATTGTTATAAAGCTGGAAGAAAGCAAATCAAACCAAACTTCAAACACCACCACTCCCTCCCCTCCCCCCAACTTTTACTGTGTATACTGATTATGGTTGCTTTTTCAGAGATACTCTTTTCAGGCAAAAGACAGAAGCATGATTTTTTAATTCACTCATGGTGTTCTATACCATTATTTTCCTAGCCCTGGGTACAAGCCATTTCTAAATATCATCAAACCACAGATCCAGAAACTAAGTGAAATAGCAGAAGAGCAGGTACAGCCTGAAGCTTTTCAGCCAGTGAATCCTTCTAAGGTTACTGAACAAGTGAACCCCAGAGCAGAGGAAAGCAGGACTTCATCTAGCCATGGCACTAATCCTCAGAGTGATGCTGGCAACAGCAACACAAGCAGGCATGAAGAAGACAAGTCTAAGACGGAGGATGAGGATTCATTCCAAGAAGGCAGTTATGACTGTATTGTGTCTTAAATGGAAGATGAACAACTTCCCAAACTTCAGGTGTGAAAGGAAGCAAACCAGCTCTTAGACATGCTTCCATGTTTTGGATTTGAACTCTGGTTTTGTTTTTTGGGGATTTTTTGGGGGCTTTTTTTGTTTGGGGTGTTTTGTTTTTTTTTTTTTTTACTGTATTTCAATCTTTGAAATCTTTAGTGGGGATAACTAAGCAGCGTTTTCATCTAATGATTTCAAAAGGAGGCAAGATTTTTTTTTTTCACGTAATCTTCAGACTGCAGCTTTAGGTTTTGATACTTAGTAGTGTTGAGAGACAGTATGGAGACAGGTTCAGCTAACGTTCACAAATACCTTCACATCACCAACACGTTCTGAAGAAGCTACTTATTTGTTGCTTGAGCTTACAGGGCAGAGAGGGGATTAAATTTTAAAACTGTTATCCTTTGCAGCTTGCCTGCCTAAGAAATGTCTGATCAATGCAGTTCAGATTGGTTTGATATCAATATTTTGTATTAAAGGACTGTAAAATAATATTGTATGTTTTTGTGAATACTCTTGTACAATTACTCAAGGTTGTACCATATTTGAAGGTACCTATATGTATTGTGCATGTTTCTATATGACTAGTAAAGTTAAAGCAGAGTTGCACTTCTTTCTGGATGAGGCATACTTTACTGACCTAACATTGACACAAGGTGGCTTACTTGTTTTTTACTGCCACTTACAGACCTTGTTGTTGGGTTTAAGGGATTGCTGGAGGTTATTTATTTCATTGTAAATTCTTTTCTGAAAAATGGATTTTTAAAATGTAAATAATCATCATATACTCTTGCTATGGAAAATTAGTTTAACAGCTCATACTTAAACATTTTTCAAACATTTTATAATATGCATACTTGTAACTAGGACATATTTAACTTTCATACAATGTTATGGAAAGCTCGCTGCAGAAGTCTGTTGCTTTGAGGTACTTATTTTTTCTAGCTGCTGTCCCTATGTAATAACTACCTGTAACAGTATTAATTTAGATATTAGCTTGTTTGTACTGTGCAATCTGAACAAAAATGCAACATTACTCATTTTATACAAAATAAACTAGTTTATTTTTTATAACATCACTTGATTACTGACATGGACCAAACTAGTAATCATAGGTTAGTTACAGCATCTGTTGCTTTTGTAGTGTAGTTACTAAATGTACATCCATTTAAACTTTGAAAATTAAGAATATTCACAATTAAGTTGAAATAAATTGTGGTTTTATCATCTTTATTTCCTTTGTAGATAAGATCAAGTGCTTTAAAATGTACAAATATTAAACTGTTGCTTTTGAACGGCTTTACTAAGCCAGTAGAACCAGTACAAGTGCAATAATTGCGTGTATTACTTGGAAAGCTGGAGATTTCAGTGAATGCAACTTGAAGTTCCATTTAAGAGTTGAAACTAATATTGAAGTTATTGGAAAGAAATCTGGTGCAAGAGTCCCAGCATTAAGGTTAGTCTGCATTGTAGCTACTGGTTACAGATCCTGTCTATCATACCTACAAGCCTGTTGTGATCTGACGTCAAAATTCATTATTGATATAAGGGGATACTTAAAGCTTTTTTATTATAGAAAACCTGCTTAATCTATGTTAAAAGAAATAAAAACTGCTTCAAGTTAATATTTTTTCTGTGGTTCTGTGGTAATGATGTAAGCCAAATCCATCCTGATCAGCTTTCTGCTGTTCAGCTTTTGGATCTGTACAAGTGAAAACATACATTAACTGATATACTAACATTCTTAATATTAGTATCTTACTACTGTGCTACTGTTGTTTAGCAGTTACATTTTTGGTGTGAAATTTTAGAAGTTTGTACTTCTCTAGTAGTAATTATCTCTATGCAAATCTTATGTGCTAATTTTGTATTTCAATTTCACTGCTGTTATACCTGTAATTAAAAAGCAAATGTATTCCAACTTTACTTGAAGTTACTCATGTCAAAAATAACTATTTCTGACTTCAAGCCATTGGCAATTAATTACCAGATTTCAAGTAGGTAGTCTCAGAGAAACAAAGCTCTCAAAGATTTAGTTTGCCGGATCGTACCCCTCTGGCCTGTTTTACAGAATGGAGGTATCAGGCTTTTAAGTTGAAAAATTACCTTGTTACTGCATCTTTGAAGTTACATCCACCTGTTGTTTTGAAGAGGTATTTGCCACCTAAACCCAGTAAAGGTGTGGTCGTGAGGGGGGGCTGCAGGGCTGGCCTCAGGGAGTAGAGCCCAGGAGCTGCCCCCATGTCAGACGCGGCCAGTTCCAACAGACCCACTGCAGGACACAGCTGAGCCCGTGAGCCAAGCCAGAGCCTCCTCTAGATAATATATTGGACAAAGGGTAAAAAAAAAAGAATGCAGTGCAGCAGCTGTAAGGGAAGAAAAGATATGAGGAACAGTTCTGCTGGCAGCCAGGCCTATAACGGAAGAGGAGGAGGAGGAGGCTGGAGCTCCAGGCACTGGAGCAGAGATCCCCTGCAGCCTATGGATCTGCACAAGTAAACACATACATAAACTGATATACTAACATCTTAATATTAGTGTCTCACTACTGTGCTCCTGTTGGTTAGCAGATAAACCTTTTTAGACCATGGTGAAGCAGGCTGTCTGCCTGCAACCCACTGTGGGGCATGTCAGAGCAGATATCCACACTGTAGCCTGTGGAGGACCCCACACCAGATGAGGTGGATGCACCCTGAAGGAAGCTGCAGCCCACAGAAAGCCTAAGCCAGAGCAGGTTTTCTGGCAGGAGCTGCAACCCTCCTGGAACTGTCCCGATTACCCCATTGTGAAGGCAGACCACATTGGAGCTGTTCATGAAAGACACTATCCCATGGGAGGGACTCCATGCTGGAGCAAGGGAACAGTGTGAGGAGGAAGGAGCAGAGAGGAACTGCTACCAACTCACTGTGACCTGACCTTTGACTGACTGTCCCCAATCCCTATGCCCCATTGTGGAAGAGGATGTAGAAGAGTGAAGTTGACTCTAGGAAGAAAGGGTAGATTGAGGAAAGTGTGGGTTGTTTTTTTTTTTTTTCTTTGTTGCTATCCTACTTTAATTAGCAATAAATTAAATTAATTTTCCCCAAGGCCAGTTTGTTTTGCCTAATAAGGTAAGCAGTGGGTAATCTCCCTGGTCAACCCATGAGCTTTTTCATCTTACTTTTCTCCTCCTGGCCTGGTGAGGAGAGTAAATGACGGAACAGTTTGGTGGGCAGCCAGCCAAGGTCAACCCACCACAAAAGGTTTATTGATCTACAAATATGCACTATTACCCTCACATAGGAAAAAATGGATCATTTTACCAGTCAAAGGTCAACATTTTACATTCATTCCAACTCAGTGAAACTGAGTAAAACTGGCTGCCTTGGTTCTTGCCAGCCTGGTCTACTTCAGGATTTAGCAGCATAGAAAGATGCCCGATTTCCTCCTCCACCAGCATTTGCACATCAGTTTCTTCATCTGGTTCTCTTTCTGTACAAAACCAGTTGCCCTTGAAAGACAGCAACATTGCTGTATTCTTTGCTGCCCATTTAAAAAAAAAATAAATCCTCTCAAAACTGCTTGAGTCAAGTCACATTTCTGAGGATAATATTCACCATCACTTTTGTCATCAATTTTGTCAATTTTTCACTGGTGTCTTTTAAGCCAAATCAACCAATTTAAATGGTTTCAGAGCTGAAGTATCTGTAAACTATAATTTGAGGTCTACTGCTGAGTAAACAAATAGATGAATTCACAACCTAGCCAGAACTTGTACCAAAAGGTCCCTTCTTTTCAGTGTAAACTGAGGGTGGAAGGTGTCCACAGCTAGCTATAATGATACTATAAAAGATGATGGGTAACTTGTTAAGTGTGGTAAAACTGGCTTCAACTGAAGGAAGGAGAGCCCACAAGAAAAAAAGCCAACAGACTCAACTTAATGTCTTGTCATAGTTCCCTATCCTGGAGCTGAAGGTTGTTGTGATATTCTAGTGGGCAGCAAGATGAATGCCAGCTTATGGTTAGTAGCAAAAACCATCCCAGCACGTACACACAGAAGAGGGAGGAGCTTCCTTGTACCACTCTGAAAGAAAGAGACAACTTGCTCTTGCAAGGTTTTCTGTTTATCACGTACTACCTGAAGTAAGTAAACTCAAGGGGTTACTGACAAAAGACTTCACAAAAGCCCACAACTAGAGGCTGAAGCTAGCTAGACACTTCAGACATAAGGCACCCAACCACTCTTCCATAGCTGTTTTCAAGTTACTGTTTCCTGTCAAGAGGAGAAACACCCCACCACCACACACACAGAGGCAGCAACATCCCTGAATAAACCACATATGGACAGGCTTCTACAAGTTTCTTAAATTCACCTGTACCTATTGGCTTTGAAGCTTGTATTTGTTCCAGAGTCTAAGACCACAATGACAGAATTATTCCTTTCTAGACAAACTTGATTCTCATACCTTTCTGAAACTTTTTTTTAAAAAAAAAAAAATAAATACTGTTTTGTTAATGGCCAATGATGCTTGACACCCTGCTTGAAATGTAGGTAGCAGGGGTTAGATCTCCCTGAACTGGTTTATACTTCCTGCTCAAGTCTCGGCTTTATCCTTGGCACGTTCTCAAGCTGCACCTGCAGCTTTGGCAGAACCATGAAGTGTCACATCCCCAAAGAACCTCTTCTGCAGGGAACATGGAAGCCTAATTGATTTCTAGGATTAATTTATCCCCCAAGACTGCAACAGATTTTCATGAAGACTCAGAATACAAGTTCTACCTTCAAAACACAGGTCACACTTAATGCAACCTCACACTGTCTAACCACACAGTTTTGTGACAGCACTAAGGGTGACAGACCTTGCGTGGCTTTTTGGCCATCCTTCACTAAGACTGCATACCCAGTTCTAAGACAGTTCATCCCGCAGGCTCCTTCCAGATTATCACCAACCAGATTAGGTTTAGCCCTCAAGGAAAAAAAGTAACAAACAGCACCACTACACAGGCGAACTCTTCAGCAGCTCTGTCCCAAATGCTGCAGTTAGCTCTGTAGAGACTTGTTAGATCTTGTCAATTTGATAGACCCTGTTTTCCCAACAGGGTTGCAACCCAACCATGGTTGAACAGACATTAAGCACAGGTCTTGCTGACAGAGAACAGCTCCACTCAGCTCAACAGTCTGTCACTTCGTGTATGACAGCGGACATTCTCCTGTTCATTGCACCTATCCCAACACTTTCTTCAAACGCATACCTCTGCTTGACAGGGAATCTGAAGGTTTGGTGACACAATCTAATGCAGCAGTGGAGTGTATAAGCACAGCATGTACAGGCCTCCTTTGCATGCTTAAATTGGCAAGATACTGATTTCTGAAGCTCTTCTGCAGATACATAACAAAGTACTCTGTATGTTAGCAGAGAATGCAATGGATTCCCAAAGCCATCAAAACTCAGGGAAAAACTTTGGCATTAGAGAAGAGTAAAGCCATCTAGAAAAGGCTGTGCAAGTAAATTGTTTCAGATCAACACAGGGGAAGTCCAACCAGCTAGCTGCTCACTGCCCCCACTGAGAATAAAGACTTTTTCTACTCTCATGCCCTTCTATCCTTAAAATTACCAACTGCTTCCTTTTTGTAAATTTCACAGAATAAGACACATGACACACTTTTAATGAGAAATAAGAAACCACAGTAACGGAAGACTCATCTGCTTATACTGAATGGGGAAGCAGATGGACACTGACACAGCTAGCAAAATTTTTCATGCTGTTTTTCTACACGTAATCAGTAAATTTCCTTTCAACTATCAGTTTTGCAAAGAATACTGCACATTGCTACCAGTGACTCTCCCATACCACATCTTGTTTCAAGAAGAACCTTCTGCCAGGCAACCAGCGAGGGCCCTCATTTTAACATTTCTCAGATCAGATAATTTTTTACATTCTTTGGCATGCATATCTTCCACATAGCTCTAACTCTAGCATCACTTAGCAGTATTTCTACCCAAAGCTTGAATAAAATATTAGTGCAATAAACAAAAACTCAAATATGCCTTTAATCATGCTGAAAATCAAGTTTCACCAGTTAATTTTTGCTTTTATTTACAAAGACAGAAATTTACAACAGACTAGACATTCCTCATAATTAAATTATTTAATAAAAGGCTAAATCCTGAGAGTTAGCAAAAGTTATTGCTTCACTGAAGTTTTAGAAATTGCTAATAGGTATTTTTATGTTTTTTGCTCCCAGTACTAGTTCTTCACGCAGCACTTTTTCAAAGCTTTAAATCAGAGGCAAAACACAAAATAAAAATCCAAACTGAGGAAGACAGTAAATACAGTGCAGCTTTAGTTAACTAGCTAGGCATCAGCTAGAGTACAGTACAAAACATTTGTTCAGATTCAAGACACAGGAGTTATGAACTAAAACTGCGTTTTTCAAATCATTAATAGCACTTTAAAAAAAGAGTGTCTAATATAGGTATTGCAGTTCCAAATCAGATACAATCAAGTAAGTGACGACTAATGCACATGTTCATATAGAAAGACCCACTGGTTTTAAGATACTGATGACCAGTTCATTATGATTACAGTAATTAAAACTCCGTGAGTCAGTTGACAATCTTCGTGAGTGTACCTTGCGACAACTGAAGGTGGTTTTTGCTACTATTGTACAGAACTATTTGAAGGAAAAACACCAGATTGGAGAGCTGCTGTCCATCACAGCCCACACAAATCAAGATGTGACAAAATTTTCTTTCACATGCCCTGCAAACTTTGCAGTACTAGCATGTTTTAACTCGAAACGATAACACGTGCACAAAATTGGCTTTGCATGTGATTTGGCAATGCTTATGAGATGAGCAAAATACTAATCTGTACAGTTTCTAGCGTGGTATTGATGTCACAGGCTGTTTTATGTATAGTTTGTAGAAACCATGAAAAAGTTTCTTCAGGTACAGAGTTCTCTGAATTTTAGAAATTAACATGAACCATTACATTGCACTGAAGAAAACCTGGCTTCTGAACTCAAAGCTTGTCAATTAAAACTGGAAGATATTCTCAATAACTCAGTCATTTTTAAAACCCATCCTGTGGAAATAAAGCAAGAGCAATCCAGAGATATTAGACATCTTTTTAAAGATGACTCCTCTTGGTATTTTTCCTTATGGAAAGCAAACCATATTTTACGAAACAGTTAAATGAACTAGCAAAGTGCAATACTGTCACATTACCAAAAGTCTCTCCAGAGGAGATACCAAAATTAGACAATTCTAATATATTAGTTAGGTCAAAACTTACCCACTCAAGTTGTAATGCAAAGAGACAGGCAAAAAGGGTACGAACAAAGTCTGACAGAAACATATTGTTTGGAAAAGATAATCTAGATAAATAATTACTACTTTCCATCACAACATTGATTTTTCTGCACTGTGCATCTGCAAAGGACTGGGAACGAAACCTGCACAAGCATCATCACTTTCAGTGACTTCATCCAGCGACAAAAGTAACATTTAGGACTTTGCCATCTCTGCACCCCCATCATGTGAACACAGACCTTTTAGCTGAAGGTCTTCATTTTAATTGGATGGATAGGACTGGCAGGCCTCCACATGTGCATAAAGTACGGTTATATTTCACATAACATCAAAATAATTTCATGAGGCCCTTTCATTACAATTGCAATCATATTACCTCCTCAAACCTAGTTTTCATTTTAAGAAACCCACTAGTCAAACTGCCTTTTCAATAGAAGGTGAACTGTATTCACATTGACACGAAGTATCGCTATATCCCCAAGACAGCAGTAGTCTTCAAATAGTCAAACTGCCAAAGAAACACCATTTGTCAAAGTACTTTAAGTTCTTGTGAAAGTCTCTTCCATCTTGTTAGAAAGTGTTTGCTACAATAACATTCTTCGACCCAATTAGCACTGCATTACATCATCATTAAAAGACAAAAAGGTCGTAAGTGCAGGACCAACCAGAAGAAAACGTCCAGTTCGGAAACCTCTCCAGTAAGGCAAGGAGTTGAGGTGACTTCTGATCTTGCCCAAAAAAGTAATGTGCTGCTATGGCAAGGGAGACTATTCCATCAGAATGCTTTTCTGGGGTCTGAAAGCAAAAAAAAAAAAAAGGCAACACAGTCTTTATGATTGTTTACCGCTTTTAAACACAAGATCAGTCCAGATGTACTTTCCTACAGACTTAATACCTATGCAAACAACCTCTTCCTGCAGCTCCTTGTCCTGTAAGTTAAAAGACTTCCAAAACACGTCAGTCTGATTACGTGATGAGTTCAATTTGAACTGACCTTGTAAGTAGCTATTTAGATCACAGTGCCTCTGACATGCTACACAGCTCACACATGCTCTAACTTCAATGCTCGTTACCTGTTGGTTTCGCAGACAAATGAAGACATGGACTCCAACAAAACATTTATACTGATCCTTCTACTGTGAATCCTTAGGATGAAAAGCCTTTTCTGCCTAGCTTTACCACTATCAATACTGCAGACCTTGTCACACTGCAAATTCCTGCATGCCTTCATCAAGTACCCTCAGAAGATTATTTAGTTAAGTGTTTAGACTGCCTGATCCAGGAAGGAACAAGGAATATTCTGAACTTCCAAGATTCTTCTAATATTTACTCAAAGAATAAGACACTGTTAAACCTATAACGAAACCATATGGGGGGCGGTGGGTGTGTGCACGCGCCGGGGAGGTGTGCATATGTGCGTATGCATAAATCCCACTGGAACAGAAGTGCTGGAAGCCTTGTTTCCAACTGAAAATGGTTTAAAAGAAAATATAACAAAAAAACCCACACAAAGCTTCTACAACTTTCTTCAGCTTCAAGACAGGTAAGTTTCCCACCACGGACTCTCTATAATTTCCCAAAACCAAGCAAACAAATTACATGAAAAGTAGGTTACCTACTCACAATAGGAAAAAGAACTCTGAAGTAACAGTAATAAAGATAAAACGTCAAGAACTATGAGGTTAAGATGAAAGAAATCCAAACTTACAACCTAAGACCATGGAGACAAGGTAAACATTCTCCCTTTAGCTGTCCGGCAAATTAGTGGACTAAACATCAAAAATACATGTGAGCTGAGACATAAAGCTGAGGGACAAATTAAAAGACGGAAGCTGGAATTAGGATCTATTAAATAAAGCAAAGATTAAGAGTTACTAGGACATTTTTCACATAATGCAGAAATAGTGACAACAGGGCAGACCAAGGGATTGCTGGGGTTTTGGCAGCAGCATACTCACCGTTAATTCCACCCAGAAGTGCCACGGAGAAGCCTGCAGCCCGCGGGAGTAAAACACAAAGTAGTCTCCTCCTAAACTAGCAACTGGTATACCATTCCCAAGAGACCAGGCGGACAGAGCCGACCCTTCATGGGGCCGAACATAGAGAGACATGTGGCTTGGACCTGCAGAGACAGGGATATGTAGCTGCATGTATCAACAGCTGGAGGGAGAATAACTATTTCTTTTCCTATATAGTAGCATGCTATCTGTGTCTTCCAAAACATGATACAAGTGTTTTCTCTACAGAAGAGGCTTCAGTTATTTCTAAGCAGTGAGATAAATGATGATGGGGTAGGAGAGGGACGGAGCTATAAAATGGACTTTAAGAAAGGACTTGCTGTAAGGTCAAGGCTTACTCAAAATAGACAAGGTTATCAGTCCCCCAAGTAACAAATGCAATAACACGCTAAAAGCTGAGGGTGTTGTAAGGAACTGAATTAATACATGCTAATCTCACAAAACTCACTATCTTGGGAATGGCACTAGAACCTGCAGAACTTGAGCCAAAACCTGAACTATTCTGGGCATAAAAATAAACATGAATCACAAAACAGAAACTTCAGCAACTCACCAGATACTTCAAAGCTTAACCTCACGGAGTTCCAGGATATCAGGTCCTTGGACAGAACTTTAAAGTGAATGGGGCTCCTTGGATACATTTCTGGAGCAGGAAGATACCAGTTTTTCCTGTTAAAAAAAAGTTAACTCATTCTCAACGCAACACTCAGAGATACTAAATATGACAATCCAAGAATATGTTTTTATATAGTATAGCTCACTGTGCTGTTACTAAATGAAATATTCAAAAGTTACTGATTCCAGTAGAAGGCAGGTAAAATTACAAGCTCATGGCCAAATATTTAAAGGGCATATTAATAGAAAAATAGTCACCAGTGGGATCATTCATCAGTTTCACCTGCCTTATTTACAAAACAATAAATTAAGTAAGAATATTTGCATTTTCAAACTGCTACACTTATGCTCACAAGATTCTTCGGCCGTGAGAAATGGTCACAGCAGCTAGTTTTCTTCTGTGAAGACCAGCTACGCTAGAATTCCGCTGCTGTCAGCTGTGGTAAGGGGGGAAGAAGGGAAGAGAGTTACATACTCCTACATTGAATTGCCCTTCAGAAGGACTCCCCCTTCACCTTTTTCTCCACTGGTGCTGACATCAATTTTTCACACATCAACTTCTACAGCTCCTCCAGCAGACCCAGCAATCTCTTGCAGAGATTCTGGCAGAAGACACTGCCTCTAGACAGAAGTTTGTCTTCTGAAGTGGAAGGATTATTTACTTTTAGACTAAGCTTAGCCTTACTTTTTCTTCCCTTACATAAGCGAGATTGCATAAATGACCAATGTGCTTTGGCAGTAAGCGCTCAAGTGAAGCGGTGTTCACACCAACCGGAACATGAAATGCACTGGCAGAATCCAAGGAAGGCCACAGAAAGGAGCCTGCTCCTCACATGGAGTTCTAATGGTGTCATTGATTTCAGGTACATGGGGAGTTATGTGAGATATCCCATTATAATCAAATCCATTAATCCATATACCAGCATCACTTTTAACTACATTTCCATCTAGATCATGAAATCTTCTGCTTGTGTGCTAGAAGGGAAAAAAAAATACACAGGAAGATGATGGAGCCTGTGCAGTTTGCAAGAATCAGAAGTGATTCTGAAATATCCTCCATGTCAATCCTTAAGATCTACTGCATTTTCAGTACGCCCTGAACAGCTGAGTGTGAATATATACAGAGAATTACTCAGACAAAAGAAACATACTGTGAAAACACCTACGTTCAGAACATTACTCTGCCTGATGAGTATTTGCTCATCTCCTATTATGTTCACTTCTTAAATTACCATTGCTTACTCAACTTTCCCACTTAAAACCCCCCAAAACTCCCTGCTCTTCTGACACAGATGAGTTGAACACAGAGACTGAATAAGGAAAACATTAGCAATTCTTTTAAATCCAGGAATAATCATTAGAACTTTTAAATCAACCAAGAACGGGAAGGTCTTTTAGGTGCAGGGAGCTGGTGGGTGGTGTTATGCTTTGAAAAAGACAAACACTTATGCAACCAACAGAGGCAATACAAGAATCAAGGCTTTTCTTACCTGGAGAAAGACTCGCTTCGGCTTTGGATTAGCCGCATCAGAACTGTAAGGAAAGAAGATTCCACTACAAACCAGAATCAGAGTGACTACAAACACAGTAGTTAAAGTTATTAGCGTCGTTTTTGTACTTTTGACAAGGTAAATGAAGTTAATCTAGAGAATAAAAAGACAATCCAGTTATAAAACTGCAAGACTTAAGAAATAAGACACTATTCATTTAACTCTAAAATCTAATTATGGAACTGAAAGTACATTAAAATGATATTGCAAGTAATACCCAACACAGGACACTTTCTTGGAATCTCAATATTTAAAACTAGAAGGAATAAAGTGAGTACTTCCTGGAGCTTTCAAAAATTTCCAATTTTCTGAAACATCTGCCAACAAAAACCTAGAACCTTTGTAGCAAAGGCAGCAGAAAAAAACAAGAACTTTTTTTTTGAAGCCACATACTATACTCCACCTAAAATTAATGCCTGTTCAGACTCCAGCATTAAATTGCATATTTTACACCAATCTTTACTATATTACCAAAGAGCAGATATATTTTTGTCACCCCTCCTTCAATGACTTTTCTTTGACCAAGACAGAACATGGAATCTTTGACATGTTTCCTAGAAATTTCCTGTAATACTCAAGATATTGCCAAATTATCATTAATTTCAAGTATTAATTTAGAAGAACTGATTCTAAACTCTAGAGAAAGTTTAAGAGTTTTAAACAACATTTACAAATTCTGCTTACAAAATAGGATGACAGAATCATAGTGATGACCACAATAAATCCTGCCAACACCGCATCTGGTAGAATTTCTGAACCACTTCGTCCCATGATAGGCGTAAACATTTCAAATACAGTCCAACTAAGATACATCACATACAGATAGGGAACAAACATTCCCAGCATGTACATCATGACAAACTTCATTGTGGCACCTATAGGGGACAGGAAAAAAAAACAAAAGACAAAAAATCATAAAAGCTTAAAAGGACATAAACATACAGCTTTACTAATATATCCATACAGCGGTGCAAGGCCCAATACACAATACTGGTCCTCATCCCTGACATGGATATAGAAAGGGGATCTCATTTTGCATATCCAATGCTAATATAAGTCTTTCAAGAACACCACAAAACCATTCTTGTATTTAAAAAAAGCCAACACACAGGTGCTCTGCCCCAAACACTTTAAATACTGCACTGTTTTGTAACAACCTTTACTGTCCATCAAAGAATCTTATCACATATTAGTAACCCCACATAGTACTGTTCTTTTTAGCCTAAGACACAGGATGTTTCTTAGTTGTGGCTTTTTTTGACGTTGTGGGTTTTGGTGGTGTTTTTTTTTTTTTTTTTGTTTTGTTTTTTTGTTGTTGTTGTTGGTGGTGGTTTTTTTAGAAGAGCTTCTCCAGACTTTCAAAGTGTCTTCCGTTCAAGAACACTTCCTTGAACACTTGTGAAAATGTCACATGGTTACTTCGACTATTCAAATTCAAAGTTGGTGATCTCTTTTCCTTAAATAATAGACTTAGGAGAAAAACACTCAGTATGCAATAGTAGGGGCAGATGTTTCAAAACACAGTCATCATCCTGTCAGTCCCCCCCCCAAACTCATACCTTTTTGGCTGAATTCTTTATGAGTCATCAGCTTAGCAAGTAAAGGAAACGCTACCCAAAAAGTACAAATGAATGCTGAACAAAGGCCCATCTGAGTAATCACAGCCAATGCTATAGACCAAATCATCAATGAGGCATCAAAAAAAATATCTCCCAGGTACTGCTCATTCATATTCTGTAACAAAAACGCAAATACACTCATTACTGAGCATATTCCATGTATCACATCACATGACAACTCATAGCAAAATCCTTATTTCTTGTATATAATTGTCATCTTGGACAAAACAATTCTGATAACCATCATCTTGCCATTTTCTTACCATTTACCCATGACAGTGTACTTGATTTTTTAAATCTGCTGTGATTTAACTCGATAAAGAAATTACATGGGCTGGGACAGAGGAAGGGAACGTACAAATGACACCACCAAGAAAATGAAAGGCTAATGTTTCAGATACACTGGTAAATAGGGCCTTTAAAATATTTCTGTCCAATAGAGAAAACGTTTTGCATCTTTTTAATCAACTCAAAAATTGAGTCTTCCACAGATTAAACACTACGTTACCCTTCAACATTGGCAACAAAGTCAAGCTTACCTTGTAGAAGTACTTCTTGGCTAGTGTATGCACAAGAATGAGCTTAGCTGCAGCTGCAGTGCCGTACAGAAACACAGAAACATAGAAATGGGTGTACCAAGAAAGAGATCGTCCGATGAGGGAGATGAACACTGCCACTATAAGGACTGACACCAGTGTGCAGACCCAACTCAGCAGGGTTAAGCCAAATGCAGTAAAGACTTTCCTCAGGTTAGGAATGGCTATGAAGAAGAAAAAAGAAGTTTCGTTCAACAGTCATGTATTCTACTGCAGACTATCATCAAGACTGTGATTACGCCACAGTATGACAGCTTTAATGACCAAAATAAAACTGCATGAGGACACTGAAGATTTCCTAACAGCAAGGTCTAAATCACTTAGCCTATTTCTTTGCAAGTCTTTTTGCAGTCTTCCCCACTACAAGATTTATTACCAGAGTACCAGTGTATTTTGCAGATTACCATGTTCCCGATTAATAAAGACTTCTCTAACTTTTTCTTACTCCAAAATATGTTTGCTGGATTTTGGGGTGGGTGTTTGTTTTGGTTTGATGAGATGCTAACCAATTTTTTTTTCCATTTTCAGATCTTTAAAAGATTTAATTTTAATCTTCATGAAAGAATAAGAAACATAATGATTCATAAGTGCTAAATATCTAGGCCTATCATGGTCCTTCTTCATTGTAATTATTTACACAAGAGATTTAAACACAAAGCAACTCCTATGACGTGCTGCGCACTGGAAATTTATTTCTGAAGTTTATCTAAAACGATACGATGTCGTAATTCCCTGAACAATTCTTCATTTACTAATTGCTATTTGTTAAAGAGTAAAAGATTGATTTTATCTTTTTTAAAAAGAACTATACTTACCTTTGGTTTTGGGCTGTAATACTTTCTTGCTTAAATAAAGAAAAGCAATTGCTGCTGTAATATAGTTCATAATAGTGCCAACACGAGCAGGATAAGCCAGCACAAATAAACCAAATACATCAAAAAACACAACATTTCCGTGTCGATACTCAAAAGATTTTGCCAACTTATCTGATGTTGCTAGGTATTTTAGGACAGATAGAATATTGTCACCTATTAAAAAAGTAGATACACAACAGAACTACATCAGGATTGATTAATTAGTACACAGCATTCTTTTAAATATAAGCGTTCTTAAAACTACATCTGTATTGAAATATCTTCAAAGACATGAATATACAACTGATTATTCTGAAACAGGTATTCAATAGTACGCACAGTGTAGTATTTTCATGAGTAAATCTACACAGCTGTCACTAAAATAAATATACTTGGGAAGCTTCATGTATTTAAACACTACTGCAATGAAGGAAGCAGTAAATCTTTCGGCCCATAATCCCTTCTTCAGGTCTGATATTAAATGACTGGATTGCAAAGCTAACTCTTGGAAGAGTTTATCATTTCCTAATCTTCCTCTCCTCCTTGCCACTAGTAGCCCCTCCATGGTTCAGCTGAGTTACCTGCCTTTCTTTCCCCTAGATGACTGTAAAGTAGGAGACAAGGCAGCTATTTCCCTTGTAGCCTACACGTACCAACCACCTTTTCCGATCCCACAGTACAACCAAAACACATGTAATCAAAGGAGTACAATTGTTCTCAACTTCCATTTTCCTTTTACTTGACCTGTAAAAGTGCTTACTGGCTGAGAAATTTGCCTTTTTTTTTTTAGCCACGATAATGTTTAGCAAGAGATGGTCTTTGTAACCACCACGACCAGTAAAATCATCTTTCCAACAGGGATTTAAAAGTGTTGTTTTGAGTCTTGCAACTGCATAGGTACAAGAATGAGTTTAAAAACTCTTATTTGTGCTGGTCATCTAAGCTGGTTGCTGTATAAGCTTAAAGAGGGAAATGGTCAAAATCCCGGAGGCATTTAGGATTTTGTTACTTTTTCCTGGGAAACTAAAGGTCTTACTGTAATTTTCTTTACTACAGTCTGTCAAATAGCCTGCTATGAGCAAAACCTGTTAGTAGAAAATAAACCCACAGTCTGTGTGCTGGCTACCACTGAAGTTTGACTGAGATGTATTCTGAAAGAAAAGTCTCTGTTGGCAGATGAGTCTGTAAGCCAACAACTTAACCATGAGCTTCTCATGAACATCAGTCAATAAGGCAACTTGCTGAGGGAAAAGGAACACAGAACAATCAGTATCAATGGCTAGTTTAAAACCTTAATTAGGTTACTTTCAAACCCATGTCACTGGATGCTGATAAAGTTTATCTTCACAAGGGGACCGTATTTCCTTTGTATTTTAAAGGCATGTACTTAGTTAATTCTTTGTTCTTTAGAAAATGCTTAGCAAGTTCTAAAGGTGTAATTAAAATTATGAATTTCCTGTGATGGCAGTCTTACAGCAAAATGAAAAAGCAGCTACCACCACACTACTCTTCAGTAAAATTACTGAATTCTTGAAATACCAACCTGCTCTCTGAATGGAATCTGTTAAAATTCTATCCGATGTGTCGTATTTTGTATGATAAATGTAGCCATTTTCAATAAAAGCCAAATCTATTCCTACAGAGAGAGAAAAAGCATGTTTGAAATTATGTAAATCTAAGACCTCAAAAACAGCATGTGAAAGCCTCATAAATTTCTCACAAAACGTTGCTCTACTTTGTAGCCCATACACTATCCTTAAAAGATGAAGTGTCTGCTTTGTAGAAGAAAGACTAACTGGGATTCCACATGTATTTAAAAAGGACACTCTTATAATATTTTAAAATATCTGTCCTTTACAATGTATTGATTTGCATGACATCTGTACACAAACCGATCTCTACTGGAGAAACACATGAAAATTTTTAACCATCTCAGCTTCAGAAAAGATGTACAAGGTGCTTTCCAAACATTTACTAGTAAAACATCAAGAGAGATCCAAGCTGAAAAGTAATAAAAAGCAGCACTGTGGGACTATAGTAACATCTTCTTAAAATACCAAGTGTGTTGTCTTCACTTATAATTTGTAAACAGCTTTTCAAATAGCCAGTCTGAAAACTCTTAAATTAACAGTCCAAATAATCTGTAAAAATAAACAAAACTACTCATTCAAAAAAAAAAAAAAGGTTTTCTCAAGATAAATTCAGTGTATCCCAAATACACATCCCCTCAGCTGTATATGCAAAAAGCTGCTGTCTACCATCTGAATCCTCACAATTTTGCGGAAGTTTAACAAATCAGACCTCAATTCTACCAGTGGACAAAGAGGAACAAACTAGTTTAACTCAATTATTTAATTTCTATTGTTTAGAAGAAAACAAGGTGGTGAGAATTCATTTACGATCGACATACAATTCTGAACAAGAATACTTTGTACAAGATCAGATACTTTATTTTCATGCTAGAAGTGTACTCGGGAACAGTTCAGAATATGTCAACATGTTTTCTTCTAAGAATCAATTCAGAAATACCACTTTTCTTGAAAGTGACTCCAATCACAATCTGTGTCAGATAGCAAGGATTTTATAGAAGTTTATATTCCTTTGAATTGTGTTTCTACTGTGTGTTCTACATTTTCCCCCACTGGTCGTTCTCTGCAGAATAGATAGCAAACTGTTAACAGATTAGCAAAACCCAAAGCTGCTGTCCTCTGCTTGATTATGACAAAAAAAGTAATGATGATGCATTAATTAGTGAGTCCCTATCTTAAAAAAAGAGTATTTTTATTTAAACATTAGGTACATGCATTTAATTCCTGCAAGCAGGTTATTAGCATCATTATCAAAATATTTCAGAACAGAGTATTTAATAGCGTACTGTTAATTCCTCGAGTGTTTTCCTGATTTTCAGGAAACTTTTCTACCATGTAGTTTCTTACTGGAAAACTGCAGTCTTAAAAAAAATATCTTAAGATTTGGTTTGGTATGCAGGTTGCTAAAGTCTCTTGCCTTAGAAAAGAAGTAAGAAAATTTGCTTCCACATTGAGACAAACCAAACTTGAAAACCTTCATATAGTGAATCAGAGAACAGTCTCCTTGTTATAAACTTAAGATGAATAGTTGCCTAATGCACATTGACATGTCATCTGATAACATACCTGGAACATTGCCAAAGTCACGGTAGATGCGGAAGTCTGTATCTGCTGGGATAATACCACTCTGAAATACTTCCTGTGCCACCACAGAGGCAAAAGGATGTTTAGCTGCTGCTACATATGCTTGTACCAACCAAGGGTTCTCAGGCCCTAACAAAAGACAAGCAGAAAGTTCACAACAAATCCTTTTTGACCTTAAGATATTTATCTTTTTATAACAAGTAAATAATGCAAAGAAACTCACTAGAGTTTTAACGCTGTTACCCCACAGGGTACATACTAAGTGCATTTGTGCTGGCTGAAAGACTCACACTTGAAAGAATTAGTTACATGGGGGGAAAAAAAACCCCATTGATGCCTTAGTGTTCAATGGCAGAGTAGACAAGTCATCTCCCAAAAAAGAACCAGCACTACTGGCAGCGTTCAATTGATCATCTATGTATGATACCTCAAAATCGTTGTTTAGAGAAAAGTCTGTCCACTCAAGCATTCTGTGCAAGTAAACAATTAAGCAGCTCCAGCAGTAGAAGGAAGACCGCAGTCCAACTAAGATGGAGTAGAAGTTTAACTTTAGCCTACAAAACACAGAAGTTTTGCTGTTTCCTGAGCAGCAGATGGGCTTCTAATGCCAAGACCCACCTGCAAAGATTTTGAAAGAACTGCTGTGAAAATTGAATAAAGCATAGGAAAGTATGAGTATGTAAGATATGAGATACCCAGATCTGCTTTTCTCCTTATTACCTTGATGTAAAAGGGAAATACAACTTCTGAAATTCTGTTCCACACGTGCTTCCCACCTATGAGGCAATTTCTTTGGCAGTGTGTTAGCCTACATGTATCTAAAGATGAAGAGCAACTTATTTGCTGCACAGGGTTGGGAAAGAGGCAGAGAGGTTCTCCTGTCTTTTGCTTATGAGACACTTTCAGTACTCCTTCAAGTCTACATTATTTATTATCAAATTATCCTAGTGTAGAAACTGGACACAATGCAAGCTCATACCTGTTTGAAAAACAAGTTCTCTTCCTCCTACACCTGCTGCCTCCAGGTTAATAAAAGCTCTAATTGACTTGGCCCACTCATGTTGTGTAATGAAGCCATGACTAGCCTTGATGGGAAAACAAAAAAAAATGTAGGTCAAATATCTTCCAGACCAGCCTAAGTGTTATTTTCCATCACATATCATCATAACTCAGGATCACATGAGGCAGCTACATCACTTACAACACAGACAGACACGGAAAATCTAAGTCTTCTAATTAAATTTATATGGGTATTATTCTTAATTGAAGTATATTTTTCCCTTTGACATCAAACATATTTTCCTCAGAATTTTAAGACTAGCATTTAACTGATTTTTTCAACAGATTTAATACAAGCCGTATCTGCAGTTACTCTTTCCTTCGTCAAAGTCTTAATACACAGCTTTGAAACAGATTCAATAATTCTGGCATATTCTCACCTGCAAAATATTTTCTTCTGCACCATTAAATAAGAATATGACTGCATGCTGCAGGGGCTCTGATGATTTTGAAAGTGTGTTAAGTATTTCAAGCATCACTGCACAGCTAACAGCATCATCACTGGCACCTTAAAATACAGAATAGCATTGCTTAAAACAAACACACAGAATTACAACAAAGACCACAGCAGAGAAGAAAAAAGCTTTATGCTATGTCAGTCACTTAATCTAACTGAGGTAGCATTATGTCAAGCTTTAGTGTATTTCTTGCTACTGCTTGTACCTTATGTCTATATTAGTTAAAAGCAACAGAAGAAAGAAAAATAATATTAAAAAGTTGAGCAAATCAAGTACAAGATATTAGATCCAATACTGTTTAAGGAAAGTAGGCTAACCAGGTTACTCAGTAAGCAAGGTGTTAATTATCTAATTTTCTAAGAACACTATAAATAAACAAGGACATAATCGTCATTTATAGCATACCCACATTTAAAAAAAAAATATTCCCACACAAGTCACCTGAAACACTCTACACTGTTACAATCCATTCAAGTAAGTGGACAAAACCTCAAACTACCATAAGGATAAGATTGCAAAATAAAGCAAAGGAAGTATCAGAATTCACACCTTTAAAGCATTCTTAAAATGCAAGTATGTATTATAATACAGTATTTTCACAATCAGATGCTTTCCACTGCTCTTCTTTCTTTGCAGAACACCCCTTCTGCTCTGAGCTCAGTAGTCTGTTCTGAGTCCCTCATCCAACGCTATTCTATACTTACTGTAACTTCCTCACACCTCCTCCCATGCCCTGTCATTTTTTTATCTTGATTAAGCATCCATCTTTTAGCCAACATCTCCCATCGTCCCCTTTCCCTCACTTTCGTGCAAGCTGTAGCATCTCTCTACCCCACTTCAATCAATAAAATTTGTGAGTAGACAGAGAAATTTAACCTCATTCCTTTATGCGTGGGTTGCATATGATACATGATGTGCACTGAGATGACAACAACAGTGTGATCAGGCCTCAGCATGCTATTAGGGCAGACTCATTAGCTGCTAAAACTGTTTAATTTATACATAAAGCAGCATTTCCAAAGCTTGTAACTTGGCAAAATTTAGACATATCTGCCCTTTCTGAGAGAAGTGCATATTCCTGATAGAAACACTGATCTCAGTCTAAGTTTTAGCCTTATCTTATTGTATGGAAGTACTTTAGAATAGAATAGAATAAATAAACCCAAAAGCTTTTCAATACACTGTCTCTAATCAATTTCTCAGAAATTATTGCCTTGCTCGGCCAAAAAGCTTTCCAAAAAGCCCCCCAAAAATAACTGCTTTAAAGCCCTGGTTATATCACTACCTGAATTTATCGGTAGTCTACTCTTAGCCACACTGAGGTCTTTTACCTAATTTGTGCTGTGTTGAGAATTCAGGAGAGAAGTCACTACAGTTTTCAGCGAGATTAAGCACTTACCTGCCTCGCTGTGAAGCAAGGAAAGTAAGTTAGTGGTTTCAACAGACACACAGATTTACATCTGATACAAGCAGCCATGCAGCCACAGACTATGACACAAGCTTACAGAGAAAGTATCATCCTCAAATGCTTCATATACAGCAAAACTGACAGGAGGTTGTAACAGATTTTGCGGCAAGTAACAGTAACCTAAGAAAACCAAGTCTGTCTGCAATTACTATTTCAAGATGTTTTTGCATTCTTTTGCCTAGAAAATAATCAAATAGGCCGTATAAACTGAAAATTAGAACAAGGGACATTTTAGGAGCATAGTTTATGGTTTTCCTTCAAAAGGAACTCAAGCTTTCCAACACTGAAGCTTTAACACTTTACTGAGCCTTGCTTTACTCCTTTTGTATGCATAAGCATCAACAGCAGATTGTATTCTATTATCTGATTTTCAACTATCGTTGATCACTGAGTCCTGCTGATTCTGGTTAAATAACACATTTTTGGTAATGAAAAAAAGCTGTAAGAAATTACTTACAGAATAGAAAACAAAAGTTCTTGCTTAGGTTATGTGCAAGTTCACACTAAAAAAAAAAACAGAAGAGGAGTTCTTCAATGTTCTGGTAAAGGGTCAGGCTGCTTTGTGATTAAGGGCAAGCATACAGGCTGATTTCTAGCTCCTCATCAGATCTCTGTATAATCCTATACGAGTTATTTATATTTTCTGGCATCTCCATGCACAGCTGGTGAAATATTTTACTGAGAACCGTAAAGAATGTAACTGATGTAGGCATAATCCTGTGTTACAACCCATAGAAGCGGACACACATTTTACATAGGCTATCCATTTAAAGACAGTTTTCAGTAATCGCCATATTCTGCCTGTGAACTGTTCTTTTTAAGTCTAGACAGCCATATTTAGACTATAAACACAGTAATTAGCATCTCTGGAGGTCCTAAGTCACAGAGCACATACAATAATCATGCAGTTAGTAAGCTTAGTTTGGAGACTCATCTTGCCTGAATATAACTGAGGAGAACAAAGTTCTGGATACTATTTGTTGACAAAAAAGAGGCATGACGAGTCTGGCAAGTGCTTTGTTTCTCTAGCTGATACTCAATTGTTTTCTCAATAATGAAAACTATTTGCATGCACTAAAGAACAGAAAGTTTACTCTCAAAAATCAAATATCATGTGGGGTATCAATGCAGAAACTTCACTAAAAGCTGCTTGGCTGGTGACTGAGGTCTGTAGGTATTTTTCAACTGCAATAACAGGCACATACCTGTGGCTGAGTGTTACAACAAATGTTTTTGTGTGGTTTTCAGTTGCCTACCTTCCTGGCACTGTTAAAATCATGTATTTATAAAACTGTTTACACCCTTGCTGCAATAATTATTTAACACAATTAAATTTATAAAAATGCAGAGGGACAAGAATAACAGAGGATGCAACAGTGGCAGTGAAAGTAGTAGTGAGAGGGATGCACACACTACCAAGCAACAGTACCTTAATCTTTGATCACTACAGCTTTTGAGACAGAAGCTTTAAATGCAGAAAGAAGAAAACCCATAAGTTGGCAGAGCTGATATCGCACCAAAAATCTGAGATAAAGTAAGATACCAGGGAGGGAAAAACACAGACCGCTTAGTTGGAGTGGGAACAATCTCCAGCACAAAGCATTCTGCGAAAGGAAAGCCAGGATTAAATCTGTACAGAAGTATGGAAAGACCTGAACAACAGGTGGGAGCAGCACATGACCTACATGCATAAGCAAGAAAGGCAGATAATAACCAAACTTTCTTGAAATCTAAATACAGCATCTGTAATTTGCTGCCTACCAGAAAGTAAGAGTGAAATCCTGACTTTAATAGGACCAACCTGTCACTGTAAATACTGCATCTCACTGAAATCAAGCAGACTAGTTGACACATGCAGTATTCTAGCATGTAGCTAAAAGGCTACTGGGTATGAGAAGACAAGTGAGACAAGCTCCATGGGTCATGTAATATATATAAACACAGAACAAACATGTGGACCTACCCGGGGTATTTGGTACGGAATCAAAGTGACAATTGGATAACACTGCATGCTCAGCTCCATTTCGGGGTTCCAGCTTCACTACAACATTGGTTATGTTTGCATAGTAACTAGTAAAGCCTCCTAAAAAGTCAATGCTGAAGGAGCCTGTGGGCCTCTGTATGTCTACAGATATTTTGTGAGCATCTGTGCTTTCTCTTTCTATCGCCCTGATTTGTTCTAAGAGGTAGTTAACTGCAAGAACTTCATTTTCTGGACTTCCAACTGTTCTGGGCCCAATTGCTGTTATCTTGTCAAGATATCCCCTGTAAGAGATAAATTACACATTCAGCATCAACACGTTCAACATTTATGATATAACTTAGCTACAACTGTAATATTTTTGTACATTGTTCTATTTCAAAACTCACAGTAAGCAGAAGAGACCAAAGCCAATTAGGCGATAACTGTAGGCAAGGTGCCAGAGTTCATTACGGTAATGGGCATACAATACTGATCTTTACTCAGGGCTCCTCACCCTATCTATCATGATACTAAACCCAACTACCAGTTTTCTGGTTTGAACACATCAATCCAAAAGCAAACAAAAGAATGGATGGAGAAGCTAAAGGTTTTGTCTTTAGCAAAGCTCTGCACAGGCACACACGCCCTTCCTTGAACGTCTGAACAAGTACTCATTCTTAGCAAGATTCGCACCAAACAGAAGCCTGCAGAGCAGCCTTCCCAGACACCGGGTACTTTATAATACTACAAGGATTAAACTGTGGCGGGGCACACTGTTTGACCGGCCCAACGCGGCGCCGTTAAGAGGCGGCCAAACCGGGAGCTGGACCCCTCACACTATTTCCACCTGCTCTCTGCGGGCACTCGGGCGAGCACTGAGCTCCTGCCCGGGCAGGGGAAGGCACAAGCACCCTGCGAAGGACAGCAGCCCGGCCGCTGGCGGGAG
>VWZZ01003581.1:29652-113112 GCA_013399095.1 Psophia crepitans | reverse complement strand
ATTTTTGTCATTTCGTAGCTGCAGCACGAGCTCAGGCAGCCCCAGGCGAAGCGCAGTAACGCGTGGGGGTTCTGGGGAGCGGCAGCTTCCAGTGAGGTCCTGCCAAGGAGCGCACCTGTGAGGCTGAGGGCCTGGGCTGTGGCACAGGCCGCGCTCTGCTTGCTTCTCTCAGGGGCAACGGGTCCTGTGGTGCCTTTGAGTCATGGGACAGAGCTGCTGGGATTGCCAGTCTTCCTATCGTTACCATACTGCTTTGCAGTGTCCCTGGCTGCTCCTCAGCAAGCGTTAAAGATACTTGTCTCTTGTGCCCTGTGGTGTAATCTGGGAACAAGGTATGTAGTGAGCCGGAGAAGTGGCTGTGTCAATCTATCTGATGTTGCAGACAAACACTCAGCCTTGCTGCTTGCTGCCCTGCCTCTGTTGCCACATGGAAACTTTCTAACAGGAGTTGCGATACCCTTAGGGGTGAAAAAGTCTGAAGGAGTGGTGCACTAAAATGTGATGACTATGCTCTCTGCGCACATCAGGTGCTTTGGTAAATTTCCATATTCTGGCTTACTGAGTTTTCTCATGTGCTTCACTGCACACTCTGTACAGATGAGATTGTTGCTTACAATTAATGACCTAAAACTCCGGATTCTGCCACTACATTTAAGACCCATAACGCACTTTTAGGCTGAGAGTTTTGATCTGCTTTGTTCAATTCTTCCTTCCTGCTTTTGTTTCACTTACCTGTATTACCTCCCTCTTAACAAGCAGAGACAAAGATACCCCCAAATTTGCTTCTCAAAAGTAGATTTTACATTAGAAACAGCTCTGCTATGAAAAATTTAAATGTAAATGTTTTCTTAAAAATACAAATGCATCATTTGTCCAGTGAAATGCTTGCAACACAAATAACCAAAGCTAATTAAATATAAGCCCCCCCCCAAAATGTGATGGAATGGAAGCTGCCCTTCAAAAATGTCATATTAATAATATGTGTGATGGTAAGGTAGTATTACCAATATACATAAACAAATATGTTCTCAGTGAAAGATGCGGCCAGATATTCAGTGTAGATCTGCATTTCTCCTTTGAAATTCCTAAGTAGGCCTTAAAATTGTATAGAGAACTTAAACAACGAGCCAAGTATGGACTTTAATCTTTTATTTCATGCATAATATCATCCGCTCTAGGGTCCTGGGGGCTACCACTCCTGAAAACTCACCTAAGCAGCTGTATGCAGGGGCAGTTCCTCTCCAGTAACATGTTTTGCTGCCTTTCAATTTGACTGCATCAGAACAGGCCCTTGTTCTGTCCACTCAGTGCGTAAGGGAGCCTTACAGCCCTGCGTCATTGATCTGTAGGGTAACACACAATGTGAGAAACTAGGAGCTACACACTATTAATTTATTTTGGCTCTATGCTTACCTGAGGATTAGAACTGTAAAAGAATGTCATCCTTTTCTTTATGGTCTTTTTCCTTTCATTCTTTGGGCAACTTTTGAACATTAAACCCCTCTTAGTTAAGGAAGAGACCTGACTATAATGATTTTGGTGACAGTTGTACTCTGTAGGTCAAAACAATTTCTAATATTCTGTCAATTCGAAATTCAGGAGTAATTTTCTGCTTTAGACCAGAAGGACTTCTGATGTTTTGAATAGCGACAGCCCTTTTATCATCTGTTCTGAGCACAGCATTTGGGCGGGTACTGTGCCATGTGAATTAAGCTGGAAGTATAGTGCATACACGTTTTGACATGACTGGAACATCAGGGTCAAATACATCAACAAATACAGTGCTGTTTATTGCTCTGGTAGTCTGGAATGACCAATTTAAGATAATTTGATCTAGTTTCCAAACAAATGATTCAGCATAGATTGATCTTGACTTTATGTCAAGAAGGCTGATGCTTAACCTAGTATCTTGCAATCCACACTAGTTCATTTTGTCAGCTCACAACAGAGGGAAGTCCCTTGTTCACTGAGCATGAATTATACTTGTAAACTATGTTTTAAGCAGAAAAAGTAAAATCCAATCTCTTGGCCACAGGGACTGTGGGCCTGCTTTGTTTTCTAACTTAGTAGCAAAACCGAGTTAAATGATAGCAGGATAACATTCTTTGCTTAACAAATAAATACAAATATGAATGTTTTCTAGGTTAAGGCAACCATCAGCTATTTAGGGTAAGAGAACTAGAACATTGTCTTCAGAAAAGCATTTAGTTTTGATTAAAAATAAACAATGAGGAAGCATCCATAAAATAATTGGTAAATTGTTCCCATAGTCATCTTCCTCATTCAAATGTGACTTATTTGCAGTACTAATTTCTTAGCTTCAGCTTTCCGTCTATTGGATCCTCTTATATCATTGATAAATTGAAAATCCCTTTGTTACAACATTTCTAGTCCGCTGTAGATATCAATACATCATGAGCGCGACTCCTCTTACATTCATTTTCAAGCTTGAGCTTTATAAGGTGTTACTTTTCCAGAACTTCTATCCTCCTTCTACCTGTTTACTGGTGATTTCCAATTTTTCAGTAACTTTCCTGCACTGCTGAACCAAAAGAAGTAGTAGTATTTCAGTGCCTACACCAGTGCCAAATACAAAGGTAAAACAATTGCTACCTTGCAGGGAGGCAGGCCTGTTCATTCACTTTAACATAAGCATGCTGCCATGGTTTTGAAGTGTCAGTTCTGTCCAACTGTGTTGGGAATCTGTTTCTGTCACTACAGCAAGTTCCAGCCGTCTACCCAGCGTCCCATAGCTTCTTTGACAGGCAGGATCTTCCAGACCAACTTTCAGTGAAATTGGAACTCAGCAGGAAGCAGGAAAACAGGAGGTGAAACCAGATTTTACTTCCTGAGTTTTCAGGGCCTATTGTGTCAGCCTTTCCTAGTGATATCTGCAGGTCTGGGAAAATCTTGCTTCCTTGCTCTGAAGCCAGCCTTGGACCATTAAGCATCTGAACCCTCCTGCTCCAGTGGAGCTAGATCTTCTCCCTCATGCACCGCATCTATCCTCTCTTTGAACATACCTCACTCCTATAGCCACCGTGTTGTAACTGGAAGCTCATATTGAATCAATTTCCTACCCTGTCTTCAAGGGGTTGGTTTTTTTGGTCATCACTACCCACAGTCCAGTCCCCATCCCTTAACTATAACTAGTTAAGACCTCTAATTGTGTATACTGCAGGCTTCAAAATATTTGCCTTGCAAAATTGGAAAGCATTCAGTATTGCTTTGAAACAACAGGTGTTCTTTGTCATCTGCAGCTATTCCAGTCTTAAAAATGAAAGCAGGAAGAATATTGTGAGAACTCAGTGCAAGAACTCACCCTTGTAAAAATACAGGGCAGTCTTGTGTAGCCTGTATTCAGTTCAGATAAAAGCAGCTGTTCAATTTGAGAACTCTTCTAAACAGGCACACTTCATGCTGTCAAGGAAGTCTGCATTTCTTCTAATTGGTCTTTATTGCCTCACTGTATCCCATAACTCCACAATACAACATCTAGCTGTGGATGGCATTGCATGTGATAGTCTTGTTTAAGAAAATGGCACAAAGGCGTCTGATGAGCCATCCGTCAATGCGTGTGCTCTGAGCCAAATCCTTGTAAAAATCTTTCCCAGACATCAACCAGAGGACATTTAAGGCTCATTTAGCCGTATACATACATCTCTTTCCCAGGATGCAAGGACAGAAGATGCCTCATCAACACTCCAGACATACCCAAGAATTGGGCATTTCCACCATCATTGTGTAATTAAGGCAGAATGATTAAACCCTCATCATTTCAGAACTGGAAGTGGAAGAACCACCCACAGATTTTATATTGATACGGTGCAGATAGGCTGTTGTTTGCATCAGCACTGTACTTAACCATTTTGTTTTGATAAGCTTAAGCAGTGCTTTTCCCTCTTCCCTGTTTAGCAGTGCTAATTTTCTGTGCTCCCTCTCTTTCTTACCCTGTTATTTTGTAGTGGGAGCTGTAATCACAACCAATAATTACATAGAGAAAATGAACCGATTATTTCTTGTTGAAAAACAAACCAACCAACCTTTCTTCAGATAGACATACCCTCCCTTCGCAGCCAGTTCAAACTCTATGTCACACTCTTTCCTGTGGATACTCTGCCCCCTTTTATGTGCAGATGCTTCGTTCCCTTTGTTATTAAAGGGAGGCCAAGGCTTGATGTTACCCTGGAGAGATGAGAGGGAGGTGGTCAGCACCCCCTGCTGTGATTTCAGGACAGAAGGCTTTTTCTTTTTTTGCTCCTAGCCTGGAAAGGTTCGGTCAATCTTAAACCAATAATGATTTGTTAAGCTGATAGTAGGATTACTAGAACCCAGTCCAAATATAAGCCATTTATTCTTCCTTTATCTATTAAATATCTTGCCTTGTACAGCCTGACAGCTTCTGTCAAACCTTAATCACTCAATCGCTTGATTGCTACCTCTTTCTGCTCTTTAGCCCCTCCAGTATCTGCCAGCTATCACTGCCAGCTGCCCTGTCTCCACAAAACACAAGCACAGAGATCACCTCCTTCATCAGCCTAACGACATTATGCAACCGAATCACCTCCCTGGTTCTCCTTCTCTAATCACATCAAGATTAATCTCTTTTTTTTTTCCTTCAAGACCTCAAGTGTCTTGACACTCACCTACGTTTCTTACACAGTTTGGTTTAGCATTTCATGTCAGCTGTTTCATCTGTAATGTCAGCCTGGCTATTTTTTCCATAACAGTTTCCCAATCCTTTCCCATGGTAACATCTGTCTTACACACAGTCCTCAGACAATTAATGTTCAGGCTACCTTTATTTCATCAGCAATCATTCAACACCACAAACCAAAGATACAGTCATTTTGATAAATATTGTCTTAGTTGAGAAATCATGTGACCTGGCAAGATCGTATCTTGGCTTACTGTCTGTTTATGTAATGCTCTCAGAAAGCTTTGGTCCGTAAAAAAAGAGTGTGTATGTGATAAGAGCTGGTAGTTCCAGGCAGGACAAGCTTGATCACCACCAATGACTGCTGAATGCAGGAGGCATAGTTTCATAAGCTGTCTGTCCTTTCACTTGAGCACAGCTGACTGCTAGGAGACTTTGCCAGGCTCTGTGTGTATTTATGGCAGGCTGACCTGTTATATTTGTGCAGTTTATTTAAATAAGAACTGCACTCTAGAGACTGTTTCCCACATCTTATATGTACTACAATAGTAATATACAGCCAAAAGATAGATTGCTCAGAGAGTGGAGGCCACATCCCTGGCAGTGTTCAAGGCCAGGTTGGATGGGGCTTTGGGCAGCCTGGTCTAGTGGAGGGTGTCCCTGCCCATGGCAGGGGGGTTGGAACTGGATGATCTTTGAGGTCCCTTCCAACCCAAACCATGCTGTGATTCTATATATTGTGCCTTCTTCAAAAGCAGCCCTGTTCAAATTGAGAAATCAGTGAAGAAATTCTCTGGTGGTGAAAGGGATGAAATACCTTTGACATCAGTGGAATTGAAACCCTTTACAGCAGAGAACACAGTCACTAATTTCAGTTTTGAGATTATTGAGAAAAGGGCATTTTGAAAAGCACGTATAGCCAGCCTCTGTTTAAACCATTTCCAATTTCATTCTACAGGGCTAATAGTAAAAGCTAGGACATGGCTAACTCCTGAATGATTAAATACTTCTTTATGATTTGACTGGACAGAATTTAAGTGTAATCTCTTCCTAATCATGAATCACTGTTATTCTGTGAAGTACAGATGTTCCCGGCAGATTCTCATTTCACTTCACACCAAATACTTCCAACCTTTGTAATTCTGTGATTCTGTGATTCTGTGAAATACTTCATGCAGCAGTCTACCTATGAACATATTTTGTGCTTACTCAAGCACTTAAAGTGGAAGCTAGCCCTTGGACTTAGTGAACGCTGAGCTGAAAAACTACATCTGAACAGAAGTGACTCTTCTTGCCACCTGGAATAAACTGTTTTCTCCAGTGTATGAATGGAAACCTGAAAGCTCTCTTACGAGTATTCTTAAATGCTAAACAAGAAATAGTGTAAGTAGTGCAGTCTACATTTTTTTCTTATTTCTTAAGGAGAAATGGGAGAGCCTTAGATTTAATTTTGAAATGTAAAATGTGGAGAAAAACAATAAACAATTAGGGAGAAATACTATACAAACCTGCAGGTATAGCTTAAAAATTCCATATGCTGAAAATTGTCAAAATAATATTTTAGCCTGATCAGGTGAGCAAAAGCTGCTGTGGTAGTAATTTGTAATAGTTGTTCTGGATAATCCAAACTAAACAATATGACTAAAGATTAAATGTGTGTAGTAGGAAGGACTGTGGAAAGTGAACATTCAGTGCACTATCAATAAAACTGTTCTGTTTGTAAGCCACAGTCATAACAGGCCATGGCAATATTCCTTTGCACATAATCTCCAATAATTCCAGTGAATATAATATTAAAAAATAATCTGATGGACTGACTGGTGAACTATTCCAGAGATCGTTATTTTGTCTATAGACTTGACCCTCCATGACTAAAAAAATAACACACTACTGGAATAATGAGAAATTCTTCGTGAATAAAAAATAGCGAGTCTTTCCAAGACTCATTACTGCAAAGAATCCTGCTCTTGTCCCTTATATTTTACAGATACAACAAAAACCTTTGGGGTTGTTAATCTTTAAAGGCTTCTTCTCAGGCTGCCAGTTTGCTGTCTGATTAATAAGTACTGACACGCCTCATGCACTTAAAATGGATACAAAAAATGGATACAAACTGTTAATGGAAATCTTCTCATTCTGATTACATGGCATATACTTATTTAGTAGTGGCTAGATTTGGCAGTTTCAAGCAGCTCTTCTCATTCAGGAGGCTATCCACTATACCTCATTTTCTGCATTGCCGTGTTTTGTAACAGACTGAACAGAAATTCAGTGCCACTGGCCAAGCAGACTTCAAAACCCTCCATAGACCTGCAGAGGGCACATGAAGAATTTTCTTCTGCTTTCCATTGAGTGGGACAGGAAAAGAACAAAAGGCCAAAGTCATAAGCTACAGCGAGGAAAATTCAAATCACAGAATCACAGAATCACAGAATCACAGAATCATAAGGGTTGGAAGGGACCTCGAAAGATCATCTAGTCCAACCCCCCCCCGCCGAGGCAGGGCCACCTAGAGCACATCACAAATTAGATATTAGGGGGAAAAAATCACAATGAGAGTGGTACAACACTGCCACGGGTTGTCCAAGGAGGCTTAATTTCTGCTGTGATCAACAAAATCCGTTTGAATTGCTGTTTGTCTCCATCTGGCTTACAGCTCTAACAGTGTAAGAAATGTAGTCTTGTTTATCATGGTCACTGTCATATGAATATCTGTCTGCACGATATAGCTTAGTGTCATCCATCTATGCAAACACAATTGCTACACAGTTCATTGTTTTCACAGTGGAGCTCTGGAAGGTAGTGCAGGCCTACAGAGTTAGGAGGGAAAATAAGCCTGTGAAAGAACCAGACCTACCGATCCAGTGTATATGTGTCAGGGTATAGGAAAATCTGACAGAAAGACATCTTTCAGCTCCCAGGTTTCTCAGAAGGCAGCTGTGCAGCAACGTAGCACAGAACTACCTCCAGCATGGGGAAGAGGGAAGAAGGGGGACATGAGCAGTGTCACAGCTGACAAGTTACTCTGAAACTTGGTCCACAATTCAGTTATTGTTCCTCATTGGCATCGCTGGAGTCACCTACCTTTCCTTGTCTGTAAGGCAGTTTCTGGGCTCCCAGCTTTGCAGGGTGGGTGAATATACTAATTCTGCTACAATTGCCATGTGACTTTCTCTGGACTAAGCATGCCTATCTGCCAAGTTTTGTTCCTGGCCGCTTTTTTCTGCCTTTTGCATTGTGAAGGCACACAATTAATTTCTCAGAATCGAGTAAGTGCCCCAGCATAGTGTTTTGCCCAGCTGGGTTAATTCACCAGTCTAGACCACTGCATAAAAGCACACATGGTAGCAGGAAGGTGAGGAAAGGATGGCAGCGCTTTTTCTGTCAGTGGTGCACGCTTAAATACTTTTCAAAAACTGCCCCATAACTTTTCTTTGCTGTGCTTTTGACTTCTCCAGCCATGCAAAACAGTCCTAGAGAACCCTCCCAGCGACAGAAAATTAGAGTGTTACCACACAAACTTGCTAACTTCCCACTTAAAAATGCCAAAAAAAGAGAAATGTATATTTCTTACTTATGCAAGTCATCTGACTAATCTGTACATTCATACTTCCCCTTAGCACACACAGATTACTGATCAAGTCATAAGATAAGCACACAAGTGTGTAAATAAAAAGATTACAAAAAGAGACAAGCTGCTGCAAAAACCCACCCTTGCCCCCAACCGTTACGATAGCAGGCTGCAGCCACCGTGAGTTTAGTGCAAGGCAATAGTTAGGAAACACAGAGTCAGTTACAATAAACCAGCAGCGACAGCTGTGAGGTAACAGCTTTCTGAGATCCAGTAGTATATAAGGAATTGGTGGCCCTTAAAAAGAGAATCACACAAGGAAGGGACTGCTCCGATACGGTGAAGTTTCTGACCATCCCTGTTGCAGGCTTGGGACCAGGAGAGTATTTTCAAACTTCCTATCATTTCTGTAGTTGCTGCAGGCCATGCGATGCTTAGCTGTAACCACATCTGCCCAACAACACAATCGTAGAGAAGCCACGAATGAGTTTCATACTTGAACAAACATTGGCAGTAGCTGCCCCAGAACACCCGGCAGTTAGAGGACGGCTGACACATCTGAACTTTCTGGGGTTGACACAGTAGTTGAGTTCAGCAGAAACTGTGGACAACAGTCCAAGTCTAGTACAAGTAGTACAGTGCAGATAGATAAAAAAATTTGCCTTCCTTCTCTCATTCCCTCCACCCATCCCTGATTGTGCTTTCTCTGATCTCTAGTCAGGATAGAACTTCGTTTTTCTGAGTGTAGGTGGAGTCAGTTGACTTCTGGGGAGGGGAGGAGAGGATTCTTATAAAATCTGACAGTTTACACATCCTGAATGAGACAGATCGGTTCGTTCAGATAGGCTGTGTGTACAAGGAACAATGAGTAAGATGACTGGGTGGTTTGCATCACAACTCAAGAACTTACATACAACTGGAAGGTGAAGGAAGATCTTTGTAGCCCATGAAAGCCTGGATTACATGAATAAGGTAATTTTTTTATCTTATACTTTATTTTTGTTACTTCAAACTGGCTCCTCACAGCATTCAGCTCCTCTTTTCCATCCTCATATGCTTTGTCAATAAATTGTGTTATCAATCATATTCATTAGACTGGCTCTTACTAAAATTAAGTTAATGAAGTTAGAAAGGAGAATTTTATTAAGAGGTCTTTTTTAATTTGTGTCTGAAGACCAGTAACTAGGAGGGCTCTATTGTATTTGAAGCTGTGGCAGCATAAGAGCATCAGCAGAGCCAGTATGAGTGTTAGACGAAGACAAGAAGGTTATCCCGAGTGTGAGAAACACAGTAAGTACCTGTTCCCTGGCTGGGTACAAAGGCACATGTGTGAAGGAAGTTTCAGCTTAAATTGCAATTTATTTGTGTTTCTTTCCATCTTTCTTCTAGCTCAACAATTAAGATAACATTAATTAATCTGTTGTCAATTTATTAAAGATCTACTTTGTACTTATTTTTATGTAGTTGATTTTGCTGAATAGTTCTTACTTCAAGATAGTCTAGTTTGTGGCCCTGTCCCAGTATTAGCCTTTGGTAAAAGTAATTTTACTTTTGTGTACATCAAGTGTGCTTTTCTTCTTTTTCTCTGGTAAATCCAAAACCAAGATAAAAAAAATTTCATGCTTGTGATGGAAACCCAAACCAAGCCCACACTAATTGCTTCATCTATGCATGGAAAAACTTAATACCTGTCTTTTTCGTATTCTTGGGGAACCTGTCTCTGCGAAGTGCTAAGTATCCCCAGCCACAGGCACTCTGCCCAGTCTCTAACAGAGTGAATACAGTTACTTGGGGAGTTTTATGTACGACTTGCATGAAAGCAAGACGAGGATTCATAGCAACAAGTGTCTTTTATTGATTCCACCACAAAGTTGTTCTGCAATGTGCAGCAAATATATTAAACTCGTTTGCTTTTCTGTAAAAAGCAAATTAGAACATGGTACACAAGATAACCAAGTAACGCAAGTATCAGTCTTCACAACTTTATATAGCACTGTAACACGGAAGCAGTCAGACAAGCTTTATGTATTCATTTTTATTATTTTTTGATAAGCATTCTGAATCATTGACATGAACAAAAGCATAAATAGCTTGGATAACTTGTAAAGCACGAATAAAGGAACACCCCCAGTGCCATAGAAAGTGCTTTTGTAGCTATCCAGCTGCAATGATAGAGGTTCCACTTTTGCCTGCATGTTCTTCACCATACAGGGAATGATGCTACTGGCAGACCTGTCTGCTCTTGGTGGTGCACACACCAAGCACAGACGACACCATTGTGGCTTTCCTGACTGAAGCCCCCATCTCACGAGGCATCCACTCCAGCTGCCATGGGAAAGCTTGGAGGTAGGAGGCAGTGGGATGCTAGGTAGAATGTTAATGCTTCCAGGCATGGCTTTACAGTCTTTGAGGGATCTTGTGTGTGGCCAAGCACCATGGAAAGGGCAGTTTCCCTACAGATTTTTCTTTACTTTTAAAAGGTTAGCTTCAGGGGAAAAAGGAGAAAGTGAAGACATTAAAACCTTACCATTTACCATTACTCGATAGGTAAAAGCAAAAAGAGATCCTGGATGGTTTTTTCAGCTTTTTTTTTTTTTTTTTTTTTCTGAATTACATGCTCTAGTAAACTTTCACTTGCAAGTGAAGGAGAGAAGAAAGCAGAGCATGATGTCAGAAACAAGAAGTCCACCCATTGCAGCATCCACACTTTTCCCTACTCGGGTATTCCAGCAATTTCCTACAGTATGTAGTTGCACTGCATTCAAATCAGTAAGGCTCGTGGGAGATAACTACCTCATTAATTAATCACACAACTGAAATAATTTCCATATGGAGTTACATGTAACACTGCAATCATTAAAAGAGACTGGAGGCTGAATTCTGAGCTGTGACATGAAAGATGTATTTGTGGACAGGAGAAAGTCTTGTGAGTAGCAGGGCCTCATTTATACTCCTCCTAGGGCAGAGTTTGCCTAATGAAGGTGAAGGGAGCTGGGTGGTGTCAGGAAGTAGTAGCTTTTATCATGCCTGTTTTAGTCTGGGTGCTGCCTGCTAAATAGCAGGATTTCTTCTATCTGTCTTGCGGCAGAAATCATAATCCCTTGCCCAGGCATGTTGATGCAGAGCACAGTAATATCAGTATCACTCTGCCTAGGCAGGCTCGTTTAGCCTGAGTGTTGCATCCTTTATTAAAGTTCTTCAGTGCCTTGAAACAAATTATGACCATGACACTTGAGCCCAGCAAAATAAGATGCGGCCTCAGCTTCGTCTAGTTTCTATATATTCTTATAGTATCTGAGCACTAATACAATCATTTATGTTTGCAAGCTCACAGAATTCATGGCCTTTGAAAGTATTAGCTGCATTTGACAACTGAGGGAACAGAGGCACAGCAAGATTAAACAACTTGCGCAAGGTCACTCAGAAACTGTGGGAATGAAAACCAGATTCCTTCATATAGACCTCAGCCACCAGGCATTCCTCCCTCTCTTGTGGCAGAGTTTTAAGACACTGTCTCAGGATATTGTCTGAGACCTTGTGCAACTGATTAATCTGTCTGACTATGTCTGTCATGCAGATGTGTCCTGTGCCACATGTTAGTCCGAAGTTTGAGCCAGACACATGGCAGCAGAATGATTTCGCTTCTGATCCCTGCAAGGCTCTGATGGCTTCTTTCCCCCACCCTGCTGCAGTGTTTTAGGTCTTCCTGAGATCATGTACCTCAGTGGGGCAAATCACGGGAGTAGTGACTGCTGCTTTGTTCTGGATGGCTTGTAGTGGTTTGGATTCCTTTAACCCTCATCTTTCCCAGCTGCACACAGGGAAGATACATGTAAGTACAGTACATCTTCAGCTATCTTTAGCTCACATTCTCCCTCTTAGAACAAAACTGCTTCCACTGCCATGTCTTTTTTTCGTCTCCTGCATTTTGTACAACATGCCCACTCAGGATTTAGTGTCTGTGAAGAAACAAGAAAAACGTAGGAATGCTTCCCTCTCTCAGCCATATGCTATGTCCTTCATGCACTGCATCATTACTCCAAGTTTGTCACAAAATTGCTAAGGGGAAACACGCTTTTTCAGTTAAGCATTTAAAAAGATGTGCTTGCCCGTGAAGATGCCTTCACAAGGAAGCATGTGCCCCACTTTGGCAAAGTTGCTTTGCGGTGCTGGAGCCATGGATGTTTATAATGCTCCAATGTTGAGGACTGTAAAATTTTTACACAGCATTCCTTGCAAGTTACTCACACTATAAAACTGGCTATATTGGTTCATGTCAAAAGGGGATTTTTTAAGATTACGAATTAACTAAGCATAAAGATGCTTCCCATTTTCTGACTACTTGCAGCTTGGACTTCCTGAGCCAGGGACCATTTTTAAGCATTTTGTAATCCTCAGCAGTTTTGTACAGCACAGATTTATCTAATATTTCCACATAAAGTTTTAGTATGCATAATATTATGTGGCAGGGAGGTGCAAAGTTTCACAGTGTACCAGTAGTGTTCAGATATCTAGTACTGTATCTAACACTGCTTCTCTAATACACTCCTTGGAGACCAGAGTAACACCCAGTTTCATGCTGAATAGAACCACAGAATCATAGAATATCCGAGTTGGAAGGGACCCATAAGGGTCATCGAGTCCAACTCCTGGCTCCACACAGGACCAGCCCAATCAGAGCAGATGACTGAGAGCATTGTCCAGATGCTTCTTGAACTCAGCCAAGCTCTGTGCGGTGACTGCTTCCCTGGGGAGCCTGTTCCAGTGCCCGACCACCCTCTCAGTGAAGAACCTTTTCCTGACACCCAACCTAACCCTCCCCTGGTGCAGCTTCATGCCGTTCCCTCGGGTTCAGCTGCTGGTCACCAGAGGGAGGAGATCAGCGCCTGCCCCTTCGCTCCCCCTCAATACCATTTTTGAGGTTATACACATCCTGTTTACACAGGGAGAAGACATATTGCCACTGGAATTACTAAGAAATTATTGTCATGGTTCTGAATTAGAGTATTGCTTCCAACAACAGCAAGAGTTAGTATTAAGTTTAAACATTCTCACTCTTCAGTCAAAGCTGCCACTTGACATGGGATTTGAGAGACAAAGCAGAAACAGAAAAAACAGGTTTGCAGTATTCCTGGAACTTATGCAATGATTAAATAAAGAGTATCAAAGTTGAGAGGATCCCATAGTCAATACCTTGAACTTGAATTCTTTTGATTTTAAATGTCATTTTGGTATTTGCCAAATGGAAAGCGAAATCTTTCTTTGAGAGGCTGCCCCTTCAGGAATGGAAAGTCCACTAGGTTCAGGCTTCCAGATAAGTGAAGTAGCTTCCATTTATTTCCGTTAATGTGGATACCCACAAGATTGAAATGGACAGATTTCGTGCCATTTTAAGGTTAGGAATCTTTTCTTTTTTTATACCTCTTATTCTGTCACACTAGTGATACCATGCATAGGAGCAACTTGGCAAATACAGTTATGCTTTGTTCATACACACAATTATGATGAGATGCTAATGGGTACAAAGAACTGCCTTGATGGCTTTGAAGTTCATGAAGTTTATTGCAATGCCCAGAGAATGTTAAAAAGTATGGTATCCTGTCAGGCATTTCATTTTCTAATTGTTTACAATAATGTATTGGGTGAAAAGTAGGGGGAATAAGGTTCTTGAAGTTACTAGAATGGGTAGGATCCTGGGCCTGTCTTTGAAAATCTTCATTCTTTGAGCATCTTTCATTTCCTGATCTGTGTCATCTCTTCCCATTGTCTTCTCTCCTGTTTTCACATCTGCATGCTTCTTTTTTTCTGCCTTCCTTACTTGAATACTTTTCCTTTCTTCAGGTTTTTACTTTCTTTGTTTTACATTCTATCTGCCTTCTGTCTCCTGGGGCATCTGTTTCAGTTGGTAATTACTTGTGTAAGCTATTCCTAGAATCTTTTAATTCATTTCTGTAACACTGGGCCTTCTACTGATTTACAGATCTGTTAAAAATCCTCACCATCATCACTACCACACCAGCAAAAAAACCTCTGAGTGAAGATCTGAGAATTAGAAAAGATGCGGGTGGAAGACAGCAACCCACCAGATGGTGGCTATGGATGGGTTGTGGTAGTGTCAGCCTTCATGGTAATGGGCCTCACTGCTGCCGTCCTCAAGACTTTTGGTCTGTTCTTTGTCGAAATCCAGCAGCACTTTGATGAACTTGCAAGCACTACTTCCTGGATCACATCAGTAACTATTGCCATCTTTCATTTAGGAGGTAGGTATAAGTGCTACTCTAGCACTTTATTTTAATGTCTTAACTACTCAAGGAATTTTTAAGACCTTCCTTAAAAAAACCTCACAAAATGAAAAGATGTAAGGACAATCCTTCCTTCTTCTGACCACAGAAAATTTGCATTTGCTTCCTCCCATAAAAATGTATCCATGCTTCAGATATGGAGTGGGTTACTGAGGGCTCTGTATATGCACAGGAATCCAGTTGCCTTAAAGAACTTCATTTACCTAGATTCATTATTCAATTTTCCTACTAGCTTTGAATCAAACTCCTTGGAGATAATCCTAAGAGCTTCAGAGCTTGTTGGATCAAGCTCTTAAACCAGTTTGTGCAAGTTCACTGATTTCACAGTGACTGTCATTTTTTCAAAGTCCTTTAAGGCATAAGGGCTGCCTAGCAGATAAGTAACCAGCTACCAAAATGGAGACTCTCAGTCCCGTTTTCCCACTTCTCCTTTTTGTCTTCATAAAGATCCCCGTTCCTTCCATGTATTGCCAGTTCTGGCTCTCCTTTTTTTCCCCTTAGAATGATTCCTAGTCATTGATCTAAAAGAAAACTCACCAAATTAAAACCAAATAAAATAAAAAATCAGTTCACTCATAGCATAAGGAAGACAAGACCATGCAAGCGGAGACTAACAGAAGAGTGAATTATCCCAGTCAAAAGCCATGAGCTATGCAATCAGGTCAAATACCACATCTCACCGGATGGAGGGGGGAAAAATATCAAACATACTGCATTTGACTCTGATCTTAGTTGTTTAGAGAGTCCTTTTAGCCCTTGTAAACGGGATGATCCTTCACCATTATGGTGAGGATTCCAAACATGTGCAGGCATGAACTGTTCAGAATTTGCGAAGTTCGCTCTACATATTCTCATATAGCCATACAGTTGCAATAGGTACACATCCTTAGGTAATAAATGCTATATAATTTTGTTTCTGAAGACACTTCATTGCATAGACACTATGTAATTATATGCATCCTACTCAGGCCACACCTATCAGTATTATTGCTTGCAATTGCAACTGATCTTTCTTTGAAAAATCTATGCAGAAGAACAAAACAGGAATTCAAAGGCAAACTGAAAAGATAAAGGAAGTATGAGTTGAAAAGATTTTATGAATTCTGTAAACTTGTATCCTTGATGCTTGATTTACAGTATTAGAAATTGTTTCATTTTGACAGAAATAATTGATTGAAAAATCAGTGAAAGTCCTGCTTTTTTCACCTACTTCACAGACTACAGAAATGAACAAATGGGAATCTATCAATTTGGTTTAAAAATTAGATTTATCACTGACCTATTGTGACACTCATTTGTCATTCAGGCATATTAACTTAATGAGAAAAAGAAGCCAACATAGGAAGGGAAAAGAACTTGAAGTCCTATTTTAGGGGGTTGTTTTGTTTTGTTTTTTTTAAATAAATGTTTACATTATGTAGGAATGTATCAAGGATAGAGCATGTTAAATAATAATATAAAGAATAAACCAGCAAAACTATTTTTGCCTAGTCAGGTGTGAGGCTGACCTACTTCAAAGAAGGCAGCTATAATTTTCAGCAGAAATTGTTTCTCGTCTTTTCAAATCCTATGAAAATAATCCTCTTTCAGTGAATAGAGCTTGATGGCCAAATGTTCCAAAACCCTTCTGTATAGCAATTCATAATGTTTTGGATCATTAGGTAATTTTCCTTGTCTTTTCCTGCCTTTGCTTCATTTGTAGGGACCAGAAGACTTTCTGCTGAAGATCATCTGAGCCTCCAGTTCTTTGAGCATCTTTCCTGGCCTGGCTTAGTCTTTCTTAATATGTTCCTCTGGGAAACCTTCAGTGTCATTTGGCTCAGTATGAAGGATGATCAGTGAATTATTAATTTTTCCCATTTGGACCCTTTCAACAGCAGTTCTGTGCCCTGTGTGGAAGGAGAGCAATGCTTCTACTTTTGGGGTTTGCACCTGCAACAGGATGTTCGATTTACCACAGCACAGATTCTCCCCATCCTGCAGATAGATGTTCTCTTGGTACTGGTGTACATCTCCCATCATCTTTCTCTTTGCACTGTGATTATCATCCCTTCCCATTGTTTATAAGTTTTCTGGGTATTGCCCCTTATCCTTTCAGACTCTGGACCCTAGCTATCTTCTTCATTTCCAGTTTCGTGGCTAGCTTCTTTCTTCTTCCTGCTACCCCATGTTCAATTTCTGCCTATTTATTACCCTCATTGTCTATTAAAAATTGTCTTTTGGTAGTATTTCTGCTCCAGCTGCAGATCATCGTCTTGTCTTTAAGCACTTCCATGGATCTCTCTTGTTATCCTGAGTCTACTTTTCTTTAGTTCATCTGACATGTATGATTCTCCAACTGTATATGCTTCATCCTGCCTCACCCCTTCCCCTACATCTTACAGACCACGACTGAGTTCCAGTGTAATTTTTACTTGCCTATCAAGTCATTCTATTTTTGCTGTAAGTGCTGATGAGACATTTGGGGTTTGTATAACTTCCACCAGCTACCTGCTTTCAGACCACATATGTCCTGCAGATTTTGCAGCCATTGTTATCTCTCTGCCAGCTTTATTTCACTTATCCTAGCTACCAAACTCTCCTCATTCTTATCTTGCTTAACACAGACACATACAACCTGCCCCTATAGACTACTATGAAACCTCCCTTGTTGACTGCCCTCCTTCATTGCCTCCCCACTTATTTCTGTTTGTAAGCATGGTCCTCGTTAACCGAATTTCATTTTATCCCCTAACTCCAATTTCCAGAATACGAATAAATGGTAGGGAGCTGACTCCCTGTTCGCACTACGAAGCCCCATGAGAACTGGTGGTGTTAGGTGTTACTGGAGATCCCTCTAGTGGCCATGGGTTTTAGAAAAAAAAATAATCCAATACTTGGCATATTAAACTATTCCCACAGAACAGGGTGCCTTTCCATGATAGGTATGGCCCCGGTCTTAACTCTGCGATGGAAAAACAGCCAGGCAGTATAACTGATCATTAATTAAGCAAAAATATCCCTGACATTTCAGGTGCTTCCAGACAGTGACTAGATACCAGGGCTTTCTGTTTGGAATTGCTGCACCAAGTCAGATCTGTACTTGGTGCAACTTTGCCCTCGTGTGCTGAAAAGTTCCTGCAGTCTGCTGAGAGAGACCATACCACTGAAAGGAAAATCTAAGACATTAAGTTCAGATTTCCTGCAAAAATATTACCCCAAAATAAACCTCAATTTTTAGTCCTTTATAGAACATTTGCAATTCCATGAAGAGATGATTTTGCAATGCTCTGGAAGATGACAATTAATTTTCTTGAGAAAGTTTTCATGCCAGCCATATTAGTAATACCCTCTCAATAATATAATTTTTATAGATTAACCTAGAAATTCTATGGCTGGGGTTACACTTTCTGCTAAAACCCTACATGAGTTTCTCTCATGTTGCTAGTTGTATCCTTAAATGAAACTTGGTAGAACTGTTCTGCAAGGAAGGCACTGAAATGCTCTTTCCCTTTTAAAAAGTCCACATATTTCGAATATATTTCAAGACCTGTGCCCCAGGGACACCCACTTCCCTACCAGTGAGGATCCAACTTTAAACCAGTCTGGACTCTCCCTGTCCAGCAGAATTCAGGCTGTTTGAGATCAGCTTTACAAGGGTATTTCTCCTTGAAATGCTTTATTTAATTTTTCAGTTCTGTCCATCAGTTTTATGTTCCTAACGTGTTTAACTTTCTCCTCTCATGCTGCCAATCCAGCCCCAGTTGCCAGCTCACTGTGTGTACGATACACCCATCGGGCAGTTGTGATCACTGGAGGACTCCTGGCATTTTCAGGAATGGCACTGGGATTTCTTGGACTCAACATGGTCTGGATGTATGCAACAACTGGCTTCCTACAGGGTATGGCTTTATGCATTTATTTCACCAGCAACTCAGAGCCTTTATTTGAGTGTGCTAACGGTAGGAGTTTTAAAATCTGATTTCTAGAACCTGCAATCCTCTTCAAAGGTCATTTCCTTTATGTCCCATTCTGGAAGTAAGAATCTGTGCTAGAAACCTGCAACAACAAAGAAGGTGAATAAATAGATGTTAGTAATTTACACCTGCAAAATATATGCAACCAGAAAATGTAACGTGTTGTATATTTTACTCAGAACCAAGAGCTCTTTGAAGGTGCCGAAGTACAAGAATATACAGATCCCGAATTTCACACTTTCTATCAAATAATATGTTTTGAATAGAGGCCCAGGCTTTCAGTTGATTCCAATCCTTTCCTTTACTCCAGGTGAAAACAGGCCAGAAAGTTTTCTCCAGCAGCTAGCAGATTTTCCTGGAACAGGAAGCAAAACTGGCAGGGAATAAAATAAACCATTCCCAGTTCCATGCTGGGATGCCTGAGAAAATGTCTGGAATTTGAGCCCTTTGGCAGTCCAGGGCTGCCAAATAGTTTCAAGGGAGCCTTTAAAATCACTGTAAGTCAGAGCAGGTTTGAAGCCTGCTCAAAGCAGTCGGGCAAAGAAAATGAACAGCAAATACCAGCTTCCTTCACATCCTCCTGATGCAGGAAAAATAAGGGTTAAGAGAGCGCAAAGTATACACTACCTCAAGTATCCTTGACGGCATGTTCTGAAATTATAGTAACCAGGGCAGGATCTCTCAATGGACCAAGGATTTAGAACAATAGGACCCTTCAGAGTATTCTTTCCTTATTATGAGAGTATATAAAATATATCTAGCCTTGGAATAGTATCAAGAAATAGTGTATCCTCAGCTAACCTGTATTGATTATAATACTAAAATGTACACCCCTCTGTGACTAATGAGCATGCTAATTAGGAGAACTCACCAAATGTTTGGAACATAGAGTAAAAGGCTTATGTATGCCGAGGGCGGGTGAAAGGTGGATAAGGAAGTTTAAGGATACCAATCAGCTGCATCTTGTTACCTTAAAAAAGGAACGCTTGATGCATTCGGTGTGTGGGCTGGTGTAAGGTACGTGGCACCCTACTCTGCAGAGTGGAAATCAAGTAGCTCAGCTGCATGGTGTGTGTTGACACTGGATGAAGAACACAAATTTTGGGACAACACTCCCTCTCTTTCTACTCTGAACCAGCTTAACCTGGTAACCTGACCTAGGACCAGCCTTAATTAGGACAGCACGGACACTGAGATCTGTCTATTTGCAACTGCATGGCCATGCGATTTCTCACTCAGTGGCAAACTTGTTAAACCAACTTTCTCCCCACCCCCCCCGCAGTGAGAATGTAATAATGTATACTTCATACCCCTGCTTTTTTGCTTGAACATGCAACTTATTCTTACAGAACATACCCCACAAGTATACCCTTACACATAGTACAGCTGAGCTCATGCTTCTGCTAGGAACAAGAATGTGTTTCTTTTACCAGTTTTTAACTTTGCAAATGTAGGAGCACCAATTGTTTTAATTTTTACTTTCATAAAATACCTCAATAGCGTCTAACTGGTGCTATTTGTATTGGTGTTTTTCAGGACTTGGGATTTCCTTTTCGTGGACACCAGCCATTAGCATTGTTAGCCATTATTTCTCCAAGAAAAGAGCTTTGGCCAATGCTATTGCCAGTGCTGGAGAATGTGCCTTTGCATTCACATTTGGGCCATTTTTCCAGTGGCTGATTAGTCAGTATGGATGGAAAGGTGCCCTCTTGATCATAGGTGGCATCCAACTCAACATTTGTGTCTGTGGAGTACTGATGCGACCTCTGGCAAGCGGCTGCCTCCTTGAGGCTAGCCATTCTGAAACTGAGACACCACCTGGCAATGGTGCATCTAGGACAGGCAAAGAAGAGAAGTCTGCCATCACACACAAAACCTTCAACTGGATGCTTGTGAGGCGACCAGAGTTTGTACTTTATGCCATTTTTGGCATATTAGCTGCTATGAGTTTTTTTGTTCCTCCGTTATTTTTAGTCCCACTTAGCCACAGTCTGGGAATAGATGAATCATGGACTGCATCCCTCCTATCCATTTTGGCTATGGTGGACTTTGCAGGCAGACTGCTATGTGGCTGGTATGCCAATCTCCATGTTACCAAAACTGTTCATTTGCTGACAATGACCATCACACTGATCAGTACTTCCCTGATGCTGTTGCCTCTGGCTAACAATTACTTGTCCTTGGCCATATTCACTGGCTTCTATGGATTCTTCTTTGGTACAACAGTCGCCGTTCACATTACAGTGCTGGCAGATGTTGTAGGCATGCCAGATTTTGACAGTGCTCTAGGGCTTTTCATGCTTATTCGAAGCACTGGAGGATTTGTGGGGCCTCCTCTTGCTGGTAAGTTAAGATGATACTCTGCCAAATACAGTTTACAAGAAGAAAGGAGAATGGTAACCCAAAATGAAAGAAACCTGTATGTGGACCCAAATTTCCCTCTTTTTTTAGCTCAGGGGTATCTGGACCAAGAAATATCTCAAAACAAAGAGTCAGTTTAATTCCTCTCCAAGGTATCTTGCTCCCTCTCTTTGCTGTGGTTTTAGAAATACCTGTTCAACATGAAAGCAGGGAAAAATGGGAGGGTTTGCATGGTGGTGTTCCTGCTCTCAGAATCCCACCTGATGGACTCCCACTGTCTTGCTATGAAAGTTTACCTTTGGGACAAGCAGCAGATCCATACTTTCAGAGAAGAAACTGAAATTTGAGACTTGGGGTGTTGCATAAATGCTAGTATTGTTGGGAGGGTTTCTACAGAAGGTCAAACCGAACAGCTTGAAACATTTGGCTATGTGAACCTCAAGGAAATATTCACAGAGATGCCTGCTGTTTTCAGACAGCATTTCAGCTGACCAATATAATAAATGGGGGAGGCAGCACATAAAATCAGTGGGAAGAGAGGGCAGACAATGAGACAGCACATGAATTTATGGGCTGGCAATGAGACAAAGTCATCTTGGAAAAATGCAAGACAAACAAGCTGCAAGCTGTAGGGACTTTACAAAGTGATATGGCAGAAAAATGACCAATGTGACTTGTAAAATGCAGATCTGAGTACTCATCCAAAGACCACTGCTCATGCACTACAGGGACTTTTGTGGTAATGACACCACTAATAGGTTACAAGTGGGTCAGGCTGAATACTGGAACATTTTAATGAACTTTTGATAATATAAGAACCAGCAAGATTTATAGAGAATTTGAGACAGGACAGTATCAAAAGTATGCTGGGAAGATCTGAATAAAATACAAAGATAACAAGACATTTATGTAGTGGCTGGTCACTAGTACTGATTACCTGGGCATCAGTGTGACCCTTTTGTGGGGTCACATAGTAAGCTTACCGTACATAGTAAGCTAAAAAGAACGTATGGAGGAGGAGGGAACCCTAAGTGATTCTTGAGCTCTTCTCTCCTATTTTAAGAGTAAAATTTGGAAGATTTGGATGCAGAGTTCCTTTATCTAACAAGGCTGACATTAGACTGGAATGAGGGCTAGGGAGTATGCTAAATGTGGACAAACATTCCAATGGGAGACCAAGCAAGCAGCCTTCATTAGCCCGCAGATGAACCTGCTATCGTACACACCAAGCAGCTGATACCATCACATACGCTGCTGCAGTACTACTACTGCTGTACAACTGTTTTTCCAGTACAGCACACAATGACATTAGGTATTCTGGTTGGGTTAAAGCTACCTAAAACCCAGGGTCTTTTGGTTAACATCTGTGACTCTGTAAGATGATGGACAGGAAAGCCCATAACACTGCAGGCAACCACACCAACGGTGCCTCCAGCAGAGGCCTCTCTGTTCCTTCTTTAAACTCGCTCATGCTGAACAGTTATGGTCCAAATCACAGAAACCGATGACAGCTTCACCACAGGACACAGGGCTACTCGGATACAAAGCTGCATGAAATGGGTTTTTCTTCTGCCATTACCTTAATTGTCTGCCATGTTTTAGGTTGGAAAGTGCTTCAGACTGTATAGTGTTCTGTTTTACTAGCAATTCGCATATGCAAAGCAAATGAGATGTGAATTGTGTTTCAAATTTTAAAATGCTATAAGAGGGTGATGTTCCATGCACTCATGAGGTAGACAGCTGCAAGACGGGTACGTAGCCTGCCTTCTGCCTTTGTGAGAGGATACATTCACACTGCTGAGATAACTCACATCAGCCTGTTTTCTATCAATCACGTTGTGGTCATTTGTTTCTCTCCAGGTCTGATTGTGGATGTGGCTGGAGATTACAGAGCAGGCTTCTACATGGCAGGAGCCACTCTTGTCCTGTCTGCCGGATTTTTAGTTACTTTAGATCAACTCCAACAGAGAAAAGAAAGAGGAAGCCAGACTAATGCTAAGCCAGAAAAGTCAACATTACCCTACCCTTCCCTCCATCTCCTGAAACTTCAAAACAGAAGGTATCAAGAACGTGACGTAGTGGTGTGACTACATCAGACATCTTACAGTATTTCAGGACATACGGAAATTTTTTATTTTCTCCGAACTCAAAATTAGTAGGATTTATAAAATTATGGAAGTTTTGGATAGGAATGTTTGAAACTGAGGAAGAAAGTCATTACTTTACAAGCAAACCACACCAATAACAATTATCATATTATTTTGATGCTGAAGTTGCATTTTGACTATATAAGACTTCAACATAGTCTGACAGGGCCGCGATAAGCAAACTAGGGAAACTACAGTCTAAATGAAATTACCGTGAAGCGTGTACGCAGCAGATAGAAACCCTCCCCCCAAATACAGAGTGCAGCCATCACTATCAAATAGGAAGAGGCATCAACTCACAGATATTTAGCTTGGGGAAGTAGTGTTCAGTATTTCCAGTAAATAAGTTGGATGTGAAAGCAAGAGTACACGAATAGAATTTTGAGCTAAAGGGTTTGCAGGTACTCTAAAGAGCAGGGCTGGAATCTGATAAATAAATAAGCCTGATAAATGAGGAAAGTTACATGAATACTAGAATTCAGTATAGAGAAATGCAGTCCTAAATATCAGCAGTGAAAAGCAAAATACACACACATAAAATGGAGAAGGATTGATGAATAACAGAGGAATACCTAAGGCTACAGTGGACTTCAAACCAAGTTGGATTCTGAAAGGCAACCCTACATTAAAAACAGCAAATGTCTTTCTGTGCTATGGTTAAGATAGAGGAGATAATGATGCATGGAAGTCTGTAAGTGGAAGAGGTACGTAAGTTGCAAAGAAGTAAGTGAAACAAGAATGAGAAAGGTTAAGAAAACGGCCTAGAGAAAAAGTGTAACAAGTAAATTTTGTCTGGCTTAGAAGACAAAAGGTTGTACAGAGCATGAGGACAGCCTTCAAATCCATAATAGGATGAGATAAAGACGACACAATTAATTCCTTTCCTTGTTAAAGCGATTTGTAACTGATACAATTTGCAACAAGGCAGAGTTATGTAATGGGGAAAAAACTTCATTGTAGCCTGTTAAGCATAGAAACTATATGGGAGAATATGAAAACACAGAGATATCAGAGATTAGGTAAGACATGAAAGAGAATCTGAATATATTCAGTTGTGCTTCAGAACAGTGGGATGGCCTATATGACTTCCTGAGGTCCCACATTTCAGCTATCCTGAGGCTCTTAGAGCAAATATTCAATTTCAGAGAATACAAAGAGTCACTATCCAAATCCCTTTCTTATTTGGTCATTTTATTTTATCATTGGGAAGACAGAATGTGAAATAAGGGAGGAAGAGCTGGATCACATTTAAAAACAAACAGTAAAAGGCAAAACCATAGTACTTAAAAGGTTTTGAACTATTACAAATGTCATAGCTGTCCTAGTTAGGAACTACAGAAATTTTTACCACTGAAACACTTTATCTGTGAAGCCAAGTTTAACATAAATCACTCATCTAAAATAATTATTTCCTGTCTCATAACAATTATTTAAAAATTTTAATTTAACTGGCAGAAAATTAGCTGAACCACTAATAAATGAACTATAAACCATTTCCCTAAGTACCACATCCAACCTTTCTTTAAACACCACCAGAGACGGTGACTCCACCACCTCCCTGGGCAACCCGTTCCAATGCCCTACCACCCTTTCTGAGAAGAAATTTCTCCTCATCTCCAACCTGAACCTCCCCTGGCGCAACTTGCAGCCATTCCCCCTTGTCCTGTCACTAGTTATCTGCGAGAAGAGGCCGACCCCCAGCTCACCACAACTTCCTTTCAGGTAGTTGCAGAGGGCAATAAGGTCTCCCCTGAGCCTCCTCTTCTCCAGACTAAACAGTCCCAGTTCCCTCAGCCGCTCCTCATAAGACCTGTGCTCCAGACCCTTCACCAGCATCGTTGCCCTTCTCTGGACACGCTCCAGGGCCTCAATAATAGGTGGCAGGGGGACGCTTGGACTAGATGATCTTGGAGGTCTCTTCCAACCTTAATGATTCTACGATTCTATGATTCTATATGTGAGGGCTTGATTGCAAAACACACATTGGAAGGGACACAAGTGAGTGGGCAAACTCTTGTAGCAGGGCCCTGAAATTTCTGACAAAACATTTTTCAATTGTGTCAATTGAAAAACAGATTTTTCTTGAAAGTATTATTCTTGTCTTCTGCAGTGTTCCAGTATTTGAAATAACCATTTTATAAAATGAAAGGAAAGGTAATTGTTGGGGGAGGAAGAATGGAAAAATGTTTAACAGATGCAGCTTCCACTTCTGACTTTCTGTTAAAGTTCTGTATTTTATTTACAAGCCCCGTAACCTATTTCTGTATTTTGAGATGTCCTGACATCTGACACGGGTGGTCAGGAAGGCTAGTGGTATCTTGGGCTGTATGAACAGGGACACAGACAGTAGATTAAGGGAAGTGATTATTCCCCTCTGCTCCGCAGTCGTGCATCCTTTTTGGGGCACCAAGTACAGGAAGGAAGCTGATAACGATGGCAGAGTTCAGTGGAGGGCCACCGAGAGGTGGCAGAACTGGGGGTGGTCCAGCCAGGAGGAGGGGAAGCTTTGGGGGCACCCAACAGCATGTCCAGCATCGTTGGGAAGGATGGAGGAGACCCAGCCAGGTTCTTCACTGTGGTGCATGGCAGGAGGGTGAGAGGCAGCAGCACAAGCTGAAACATGAAAAGCTGAGGCTGGAGCCATGAGGACAGCCCAGCGGTTGAGCTGGGACGCAGGAAAGCTGGGCCATCTCCATCCTTGGGGGTTTCACACCTTGACTGGGTGAAGCCCTGAGCAGCCTGGTCTGAGCCCAGAAATGGCTCTGCTCTGGGCAGGGGCTGGGCCTGGAGACCTCTGCAGGTCCCCACCAACCCGAACAGGATCCTGTGACCCTGTGAGGGGAGAAATGAAAAGCCCTTCTTTTGTTTTTTTTGCTAAGTGCACTGAATAATGTTAGTCGCCTGGACACCGTGTCAGCTGATGACTACATGTCTGTGTAACAGCACAGAAGTACCAAGTGGTTGTGTCCATTTTGGGACTGCTTTTACTTCAGCTGTAGCAGCAATATTCCAAGTTAAGTTTCACTGGACTATTACTGCAGGAATGACTTGCAAAGTGCCGATTTGTTCCAAGCATCTAATGATGTAGTCAGTGTTGCCAATATCCACTTCCTTCAAACAAGTTGTTTCTGAGACGGCCTCAGAGACCTGAATCAGCAGCTCACCTGCAAGGAGTTTCTCACCCCAAACCAGTCAGCCACTCACTGGTGGAAACAGGACTGTGAGGCTTTAGAAAGCACCACCACAATTCTCTTGAATCCAAGGATGGCTTCTTGAAATTATACGCAAGAAAAGTCGTAACTCTGCCTCAACTTCACAGTGCCCAACCGTGTCCAAAAGGTTTTCACCCATGGTTGGTGACAATACAGTAACAGTGTCTGTGCAATGCAGTCTGCAGGACAACATATTGTTTCCTGGAGGTGCCTGCAGCTGAGGTAGCAGCAATTTGAGGAACCCTTACATTTCAAAAAACTTCAAAACAGGTCTGTAGTGGAACTGATCAGCCCTGGAAGTCAGGTAATACCTACTTCAAAGTAAATCCCCAAACCATGGAGAGCTGAGGATTCTCAGCACCAGCTGAAAGGTGCATGATCTCCTTATTCACTCTGACTGTACTGTGTTACCGTTAATTTAGATTTAGCACTGAAATAGTTGAGAGTTTCCACTGAAATTCCCATAAAAGTCCGAACTAAAGCCTTTACTAAATCAAATGTCAAGGTACTCATATTTCTTTGCTCTGTCTGCTGTAGGAGGCCTCAAATGCCAGAGAAAAGAAAGATTATCAGTTAAGGGAAATAAACAAATGAATAAAAATCCCAGGATCTTGTCCTAGGAAGATGGAATCACACTGTCAATGGCATAAAAACAACTACCGTTCTTTTTAAAAGGTCAAGCATGCTATTTTCCATTATCACAGAATCACACAATGGTTTGGGTTGGAAGGGACTGCAAAGATCACCTAGTTCCAACCCCCCTGCCATGGGCAGGGACACCCTCCACTAGACCAGGCTGCCCAAAGCCCCATCCAGCCTGGCCTTCAACACTTCCAGGGATGGGGCCTCCACAGCTTCTCTGGGCAACCTGTGCCAGTGCCTCACCACCCTCACAGTAAATAACACTAGAATCATTCATTTCATATCTATCATCAAGATTGATCAGAGTCCCAGGCTTGCTGCAGGTTGCTGGCTATCACAAAAGGCCTGGGCTGCTTTGGGGTTTCGCCTAAGTACTCCTCCTTTTCCATCCACTTCTCAGCCTAAAATGTTATCTTTAAAAAGGCAACACCTGTGGAATCCACTCATCAATGCCAGTTCTTTATGACGACGGAGTTAGCAGCATCACCTCGGAGAAATAAGATTTCTGAGAGATAAGAAAACTGAGATGAGCACCAGGACATGGTGTTTCACCTTCTCATCCATCCAGGTCCCCAACAGCAGCCCTGTGCATTTACATAGGAGATGGCACCACAGATCCAAGACAAAGTTGTTCTTTTTTTTTCCCTTCCTTGTTAGGCTATCAACAAGAGGTTCATTCAGAACACAAACAGTGGACCAGTTGACATTGTGCCCCCCAGCTTGAGGCAAGGAAAGCGATGAGACTGGTTTTGGTATCACATGGATTTTCTGTATGTCTCAGTTCTGATTCTGACAAGGAGAATCAGTTATCAGTTACCATTCTCTCTCAGAATTGAAGCTTTTCTTCAGAAAACCACATGATTTGGTAATGAGCTCTATGACATTTTCAGAGTACTGCACAAGGGCTGGCACGTTGCTTGGGCACTTGATAGATAGCGTAACCATTTTACACACACGGGTACCTACAGAAACTTTCCCTGCAATCTCTTTCACTTTTGAAACTCCCATTGAGTTAAACTGGGATAATGTAAGAGAAACACGGAACCATTTGGCCAAATGAGCAAGTTTATGCTCCCCACTAATGTTCATTCTTCTTCTTCCCTTTATTTTTCCATCTGCAAAAATGTAGTGTTTCAGACTTTCATGGGTTTAGAAAAAACAATTAGATCATGCTGGTGTTAATCACAGAATGGCTGAGGTTGGAAGGGACCTCTGGAGGTCATCTGGTCTAGCCCCCAGCAGGTCTAATGCCCCTGCTCTAGCAGAGACACCTAGAGCTGGTTGCCCAGGACTCTGTCCAGATGGCTTCTGAACATCTCCCAAGGATGGGGACTCCACAACCTCTCTGGGCAACCTGTGCCAGCGCTCAGTCAACCTCACAATGAAAAAGTGTCCCTGATCTGCACCTGGAGCCTCCTGTTTTTCAGTCTGTGCCCATGGCCTCTGGCCCTGTCACTGGGAACCACCATGGAAAAATATCCAAAGAAAGATCAAATTTTTACCATAATCAGGCAAAACATACAAGCAGAGAAATGGTCTGGCTCTTCCTAGCCCTGCACTATCTAAGAATATTGATGTTAAGACTTTTAATCTGATTTCCCACGGAAATGGATGCTGTTCTCTCACACTATCTGTTCTTTCCTATTCACTGGCTGTCAGCCATTTTCAGGCACATTGAGTCTTTCAAACTCAAAAAAAAATAAATCTGTGGCAGGATACAGAGACTCAAAGTAATGATTCACTAGGACAAATGACAAGCAGAACACAGTTCTTAAATCTTTGTGTGTGTGTGTTTTGTTTGCCGAGTGGTTTTGTTTGGTTTGTTTTGTTTTTTCCAGTAACTAACACTGCTCCATCACAGCACCCAGACCCCTGAATTAATCGGAGAGTGCCATTTCTCACCTGGCACTGTAAATCGAGTTACTGCAGTGGAAGCACAGGCAGTCCACAGAAATCCATAGGAACCAGGCTTCGTCAGTTCTGTAGTCCATGGGACAGATTCTACTTTTCTTGCAACCAGTCCAGAATTAATGGTACTTGCCCTAGTCTAAGACATTTCTGTCACCATATAACAGCATCCATCTATGAATTTTAATCCAACTACACATTTACACAGTGTTACAAGGGTGCAAAAAGCGCGCAGAAACAAAGCTATAGTTAAACACCAGCCCTCTGTCATACACAATCAGTCCTAAATCAAAACACGTTTGAATTCAGAAGTAGTCTGTCTGCTCTAGGAACTCATACTGATGAGGCAGGTAAAATGGTGTTGAGCCATTTCTCAGAGGGTTTGTAATAAATGAAGAAATAACAGATTTTTGAGCTGCTTATTAGGAGAGAAGGATGCAGACTGTAAGAAAAAAATGAGAAGATGTCTCCTTGCCTCTTTCATGCTAATTACTGCATTCAGAAGCTGTACTGAAAGGAATTTAAACTCGTGATAGTCATAAGAGAACAGATCAAAGAAGAAAAAAACAGACCAAGTCAAGGAAAAGAAAGCTGCACATGCCTTTCAGTTAACAGACAGAATACAGGTCTGAAGGAGGTAAGATTTGTATTATTTTGTTCTTCCAAAAATGTCCTGTGTTTCTTCATAATTATGCTTCAGAAGCTTGACTGTCTCTAAGTGAACTCTGAAAATGTTTTGTTTCCTTGGCTAGAAGTCTCTTCAGTAAAGTCCTTCGGTTTTATATTTTACCTGTGTAAGATAGGTAATTAGCTGGATATGATCAAGTAGGATGTGGTGTTGTGCTGTTTAAATGACAGAAACATGATTACTTGTGCATTTCTTCACCGCTATATTTGATCAGTTAGATTTTTAACTGTTCAGATGGCTTTTAGCTGGATGATTATTCCCTTAAGACTGGAAATTAAGATTATAATATAAATTCCCTGCATATTTAAGTATAGCTTGTCAGAAAACATAAATTAGTATAACTATCTGAAAATCAACAGATCTCTGAGAGTCTATGCTAATGGAAAATCTGGCCCTTGAGCTTTTACAGGGAATAACAGAAATAAAGAAACAACTACAGGTAAAGACAGTATTACATTTTCTTCTTCTGAATAGTTTTTCTTGTCCAAGTAAATTGCCTTTTCTTCTATATTCCTGAGAAATTTTACTTCAGAAGTCTGCCATTACTTAGAACCTAAAGAGATCATCTCACATTCTTCTCTGCTGCACTCTGTTGCAAATACCTCGATGCCAGTGGAACTATTAAAATGTAGACTATAGTTACGGTGTTGAGTTTTGCCTTAAACTGGGACAGAGGCATAGGTGTATGGATCTACTTAATTCTGAAGATATCAGATTGTCCTGCCTCCCTAAAATGGCCCGGTTAAAACAAAAAAGTTGGTAATGTTACGCTTTCACGATAATAAATTATTTATTGCACTGAGGCACTGTATTTCTATCCTGTAGGTTTGAGCAGGACCAAGCTCACAAAATGCCCAGAAGAAACCACTACCCAGATGGCAACTTTTTCAGAGGAAAAGGACACAGCTATCTTGCAGCAGAAGAGTAAGGATAAAGAAAAAGCTATGTTAGCATGTAGGCTGGTGAAAAAAAATTTGCATTGAAAGAAATATACAAAGCTATCAGAAATACTCACTGCTGTATATAGGTGGAATGCATTTTAGCTATCCTATAGTTGTATCTAGAGTTTTTCATTGAAGAATCATAAGGAGCCCTCAATAGTTAAGAAAAATCAGAATGGCAGAATTCAAGAATCTGGAGTTTGATCATATGATCACAAGTTGCTACCCTTTAAAACAAAATTACCAGGTTTATGGAGGCTTATTTAGAATTTTCTTTGGAGGCTCTTGCAAGGTGATCTTCACACTGAGTTTTATCTCCAGATCCACATACTTCTCTTCAGAACCTCAAAAGGACATTGTCTCACCCTAAAGAATAATATAAATGAAAACCCAGAGAAATGGTAAAATACCACCAAAAAGCAGATGGAGACACCAACACCATACAAATGCGACTCTCCATGTAAATTGTTTCTGGGTGAGGCTCTACTTAAGCAGAAGTAATTCAAGCTAACACTCCATTAGTTTTGGCTTACAATGAAGTATGTTGTGTCTTGGATTACTAGAGATACGATCCCACTGGTGGTGTGTTATTACTTTAGACAAGTATTTTCAATGTGCTTGGGATATCTGTATGTGGAATGTGCTTCTCCTACTGGTTTACTGGTCCCCCAAACTTGATGCCTTATCCCCTGCACACACATACCACCAGATATTTGTTTCTCCATGTTCATCACCGGGCAGAGAGAATAAACAAAGGGCAAGGCTCTCTCATTGTCCTTCCAAAGCAATTCTGTTCTCCATCAGAAAGAGCTGGCTAGTCGTGTCTCAGCACTTGAAACTAAGCACACTCACCTCTAACAGCCACGTATTCCAGTGGCTGCAATTGCAAGCAGTTTTTCTAGACAGGCAAGGGAAAAGCGACTCTCTCCTTCCAGTACCAGAAGGAGCACTGAAGATATGAGCAGAGATTCGTAATAGCACAGCTGCACCTTTAACTGGAATTGCAAGAAATCGCACACTTTTCGTACTAACCTCTGGATAGGTAGGGAAGGAGTTAGACGGCAAACTTGCAGTTAAAATCACCAACTGCAGAAACTACATGCATTCTGTGGGGGATACAGGCTAATGGATGTCTAAAACTAGAGTACGTGAAAAGCAGAAAACAGTCTCAAAATGTAGAAAAGGCAGCAGTTGCTTGGAGGAGAAGTATCTGCAAGTTATAACCACGCTGAGGACAGTAACAAAACCAGAGGAGGCATCTCGTAACTTTGAAGATCCGCTGCAACACAGCTGCAGCAGGAAGCCAGTGAATGCTGTGAGCTGTATTCTTGTGTTAAACAGATCTCCAGCCAACACAAAGTCTTGAGGGGGCAGGAGTAACTTGCAAATTTGAGGTACTTGTGAAAAAGAAAATCCCTTTGGCTCCAAGGGGCTTCATGCTTCAAAGAGCAGAGAGGCAGTTAAGTCAAAAAGGGTGTTCTGCTACACAAATGTGCTTCTGTCTTCTTTCAGGCTTCTTAGGTCACAAGGAGACACTCCCTCACGAGACTCTGAGTCAGTGAAAATGATAGCAAGTAGATATAAAAGGTCTCTGAGAAGTCACATACCCCACTCCACAGTCCCAATGGAAAAGCCTGGTAATTACTGCAGGGCAACCTGATAGAAAAGTGCGTTAGAGCGGGTTTATCCTGAACGTGTGGTCATTTTTTTTCCCTGTCCTCTTTTCCCATTAAGCATTTTGCAGACTCATCTGTTCCTGAACAGGCAAAGAACAAAAAGATGGAGAGTGAATTCTGTATGTCCTAACTGGGAGGACGTTAGCGTGGGAGGAAGGGTTTTTGTGGCTAGGAAACCTGCAGTCACGGTGTCAGCTTGCTTTCCAACAGACAGTGGAACTGTGCTGCTGCTCCCGAGTCCCCGCTCAGCGGTGTCAAGGATGTCTTACAGCACAGTTTGCCAAGCCTATGCTCCCTTAGATGACCCAGTGACACCGATGCTGCGCCTAATCATGGAACACGAACTAAAGAATTATAGAGCTCTTTATGAATAAGTCAAGTTTTCTTACTTGGAGTTTTGAGGATGTGTAGTGTTTTATGTACCTGAAAAATCCTTCTGTCATCAGCAGTTGTTGCAATATGATGCAGTTAGGATCCATTTCTCAATACTTGCTGCCTAGAGAAATTTAGCAAATAAACACGAGCTGTGTCTCTGCAGGTGTGGCAATTTAATTTATTTCACATTCTCTTCCAGTATCGCAATGCTGTTTGCTGGATTTATAGGCAGGGATTTTTTAGAAGCAGTAGTCACTGGTAGATTATTATCTTCAAAGCAATATATTCCTCATTTTTAAAATGTTTAAGAACTTGACAGAGAATTTAGCTAACTGCTTAATCTACAGAGACTGGCTGAAGTTATTGATACTTTTTTGATTTTCTGAGGTAGATTCTGCTCCATGGTCTCCTCTGATAAAAGGATACCGATACAAACTTCTGCTGTAATCATCCTTGTTCCCAGAAGAATGCACATAGTTCCTGTGTTAATTATTTTGTTTTGCTTTCCCAACAGAGCTCTGGGTGTTGGACTTTTCATTTTGGTGCTGGCGATTTTACTTATCTTTGGCTGCTGGTATTACAAAAGACGTAGTGGCTATAAAAGCCTGCGGGTAAGCATGGCAGCTCACTTTCTAGGATGCTATTATTCTGACACCATATTACCATTATTTTAATTATATTAATATAGTAATGGAGAGAACATTGAATCTGTACTAGAGCATCATTATCTCAGGCAATATATATGCTGATATATACACAGGTAAAACTACACGATACAAAATGCATCTTGCCCTGAAGAAGCTGGAAGCCAGCCAAGGGTCTAAGAGGAAGCAGGAGCACAGGGAGATGAAGCCAGTTGCCCAAATTTGCACAACACATCAATGGAATAACTTCTCTTTAGGAAGCATTGTATTTAATATTTACGCAAACTCAAGATGTGTTCTGTTTATTTTTATTTAAATAAAAATAACATATTCAGTACTCATAAGATTTACCCCTAAATAAGGACAGATATGTTTAGAGTAAACCTGGGAAGCAAAGAAAAATAACTATTATGAGTAACTATTATGTTCATGTAGGGGTGATACATGATTTGTATAAAGTTGACTCACAGTTTTAAGATTTACAAAAAAGCAGGACAGCCTTGAGTTTTGCTTTCTAAACACTACTTCTAAAAAATTCTATTTTGTGTCTTCTTAAAAACTATTAAAAGAAGGTACGATCCTTCTCATAACTTCTGTTGTTAGAAGTCTCAAAGCTTTGCCTTTGAAGTTCTGCTCTCCTATGAAAAGGAGGCCACTTTTAATCCTTTAAAGTGAAGGCTTTATCCAATTATATGTTTTACAGTAAATAACTTGTAGTTATCCTAATATTTCAAAAAAGATGTGACTGTTTGGAATTAAAAACATACCTCTCACCTAAGTCAGCAAATCCATTTCCTTGCCATTTCCAGTAACTTTGTCCTGTTACCTGTCAAGTGATCTATCCAATACATGTATCAACTGGCAGAATACATAAAAACTTTAATTTTCATAGCGAAATATAGCCAAAACGAAGGTAATACTAAAAAAACCCCAAACCCCATAAAAAGCAAAACGGAATTCTTTGATGCCTGCTTTGTACATGATGCCAAAAAGCACCATCTCTTTTCTAATTCCTTCTCATTGCAGACTGCTGCTTTCTGGTTTTGAAGATCAAATTTTTGTTAGGCTTTTTGGCTAGGGGAGAACTAGTACAGAATGTATACAAAATAATTGGTGGGACAATTGAAAACAAAAAGGTTACGGATTAAAGAAAGAAATGTGTACGTGAGAAGGTGCCAGTTCCTGCAGTTGCCCTGTACCTAAAAAATGTGATCCTCATTTTTCTGGCAATGTAAATGGATAATACAGGAGACAGAGTATGTCTCAGCAGGGACAGCAGGAAGTGACAGATGACCTCTCTTACAGGCTGGCATTGTGCCTGGCCCTAATCCCAGATACTAATCCGTACTGCAAATGTGCTGTCAAATGCTAAATGATGCCTAATTTGCTCCAACTTCACATTCTCTTCTTCCTTTGGTCTTTCCCATATTTCTTTATGATCTGTCACAGAGCAAAAGCACTAGTATGGGCACAATACAAACCATGGTAGGTGAAGAAACAACGCTGGATTGCAAAATGGCTCTGCAGGAGTACAGAAACTTCAATTCTGCGGTAAGTTGCAAGTCAAGGTTTCATTTTCTTACAAGACAGTAAGACATGGTGAGACAATCTTGGTAAACAGCCAATAGTGGATCAACTCTTTCTTGGGGTATGCTGTCTAGAGTGGGTCTTCAATGCCTCTAAATTAACTTAAAAAGTAGTATTTTGCACAATTTTTAGTGTGAAAGGTGCTTTTAAAATCTACTATTAAGAGTTCTTCTTTTAAAAGGTTCTCTTCTTTCACCTACCTTTATTTTTAAGTTGTATGATCATTATACAATCTATTAGAATGATGTAACACCTGAATGCTGATATATACTGAATAAACAAACATCTCCCTAATAGATGTTCTGCCATTCTGACAAACAACAAACAGACTGTGTCTGGTATACTATACCCTCACAAGGATTGTCAAGAAATGTAAAATCTCAAGGTTTTAGCTCCTCTACTCATTATGGAAGGATGAACATTCAAACCTATAATTTAAAAAAGTTAAAGTAACTTAATTGATAAATATGTATGTCAAGTTATGGATGTGTTTAAATAGGTTTAGACAGGGAAAAGGCTAATTTACAATCTGTTGTAAGTAAGCTGCCCAAATTGTTCACAATTTGAAAATAAGACAAGGGACCTGCATCAAGAGTCTTAAAGAAAAGTTTCAATATTAGTCTGAATTCTCAATATAAAAAATTAAATGCCTTTTTAAAAAAATTCCTGTCCTTATAACACTGAAAATTCTCTCTTTGGATGAATGGTACAGATGATATGAATTCAATCTGATGTAAAACCAAAAAATATATTAGCAAAAACTAAACTGCAAAAAAATAAAGATGTAATGAATGAGCTCAGCTATTCTAAGTTGTAATACCATATCTGATTTGAAGGTTAATAGCTTGCTGCATCTTTAATGTAATTTTCTTGTATCTTAATTTTTTTTTTCCAGTCTTTCATGCCCATTTTCCTTACCATAGGTACCTGATGCACCACCAGCTTATGACAAAATTGCTGCAGATCAGTCACCACCACCTTACTCACCATGATAGCACAAAATCTTAAACTCTAAACATACTGTTTCAATGTATTCATGCTTTCTCATAATTTCCTGTACATGCTTACCTTTCTTAAAGCTAAAAATCACAAAAAAATTTGCATGCTTTCATTAGCAGTTGCTGAAAATTATTCCTGCTTAGTTTACAGCAGTTGTTCTAGAAATGCCTCAATAAATCTGAACATGCTTTTGTTTTACTTTTTTCATTTCCTGTGGTCAGATTAATACACTATACTCAAGTCTGGGCATCTTGCATTCTTCGTAGATCTATCAAGAGTAAGTACATTACATTGAGTATCAACCAGAGTAGAAAATGTTGGCACCTTTCTTTTCATCTTCCCCACTTACTCTCCCTTTCTTTAAAAAATAAACTATTCCCTAGAATGCAATGTACCAGAATGTCATAAAATGGATAAAACCATTTGACTACATGTCCTGTTACAAAGACTAACCATTTTCCCTACCAGCAGTTCTAAAATTAACCTGCAAAAAGTGACTATGTTTTACAACAGGCTTTTACCTCACATCACTTATTTATGTACCTGTAATGAAACAATACCACATAGAACGTGATCCAGGCAACCCAGGATTTTCTGCTCAGAGTCCATATGATTTCATACCAGTCAACAGGTATAACGACCATTGCCTTTAGTTTCCTTCTGGCAGTCTTGTGAGACAGCAAAAGAACTTGGCAGATACAGAGCTTTTTGTCATCTGTTTCTAACATGATGAAACAGTATGAGAAAATGTGTGAAGCCTACATTCCTTGAAGAACACAGAAGACAGCAGGCTCCAAGATGTTGATTTTTCTAGGTTGCCAAAATGCTAGCAGTAATAGAAAACAAAGAATTGATACACATAAATCAGGCTACATACATTTGGCAGTGTTTACTTAACCTTTTTTGTTATTGTTTACTTGCCAGATTATTACTCAAGATTATATGCAGATCAAAGAATTTATGTACAAGGCCCAATATCTCACAGCAGGAGGCAGCTAGAAGTGTCCAACATTCATTAAAATGTAAAGTATTTTCAGAAGAAAACTATTTTCCTAAAACAATTATTACCTCCTATTGGAAAAGAATCCAGTTCTTTGTCATCAAATATGAAAACACAAACACCTTAAAACAAAAAAAAAAAGTTTTAAATACAATGTAGATTTAATTGCCTAACATAAACTCCATAAATGGTAATAAATAATAAGACACAGGTTTTTAGAAATGTCTCTTTTGTAATAAAAATGTTTATGTAGATTAGGAAAGTTATATACTTCTTGGAAGGTAACAAATATCTGTTATGGCTGTGAAAGGTTATAATCAATATATCTGTTTTTATAAATTTAGTTGATATTTGTATTTAGAAATTGGGAGGTACTTTAACGTATTATGCTGTCTTATGTGTGTCATCTCCAGCATACACCTTTAAGAAAAAAGTTCTGTGGACTTGTTTAGTGACAGGAAGAGGAATACAGAGGAAAACATATAAACTGCCAGTCTACAGCGAGTAAGCAACAGAGATGTAGAACACAACGGCTGGCTAAATATTTTGCAGAAATGGTAGGCTAAAGCTTGAGGCTAATGATCTTTAGCAATTCTGTACTCTGCAACGCTCTACCCGGGGGAAACATCCTTTCAAAAGGCTGTGTGGTGCTACAGTTGAATGGAACTGACATGCATGTTCATGGCTGAGAATAAAGAGTAATTTCTATAAACATTAATTACTATAAAGAAGTGAAGTGCTTAGTGTTCAAAACGCTTTACTTTATCCCACCCATTTTTCTTTAGTATCAGCATTAAATATGTTACTAGCTATTTCAAAAACTTGTAAGGAAGTTAACATTGACTAACGAGAAACATTAATTTATTTCCAGAACTATGTAAGGCTAACTTGTTGGAACTGCTCAACAGCCAGAGCTGCAACTATTGAACTTTGACACTAATTATAGGAAGTTAAAGAATAGATAAGCCCTCTTGGAAACCTATCCTCAGTTTGCAGAAACTTGTCCCTTTTTTCCTCCCTGTGAAAGCAGCCTTCTTTCCTTATAAACACAGCTAGACAGTGGTCTCAGATTTTAATTAGTATATGAAAATAAGAAGTAGAGATTCACAGAGTACTATATACAGGTGGAAGCTTCATCACTCACGATACACACCCTTACAAATTCCATTTTTCAAACCTGGCTCTATACCCAACGACTGGAGAGGCTGGCTGCTGATCCATTAAAAACCACCGACACAGGACAGGTGAGAATTTGAAAGCAGAAGATCTGTGATTGCCAAGCTGCATGCTGCAAGAACTGGCTATGTTATGTACTGTCCGTATTACACTCAATCACTCTGCACTTGACCAAAGACAAGGTAAAACTTTCTAGGATGTCTGTCTCCTTAAAAAGAACGAGAAATGCATAGAAGCTTCTCAACTACCACACATGGAGAACGTGGTATAGCGCCTTCCAGTTTCCAGGAAAGGCTTTCGCATTAGACAGTCGTGTGACCCCAGAGTAATAAATGGTCAGCAAAATTAAGATTTATAATTTCTCTGGTATGGTCATGCACATACAGGGAGAGTGTAGAAGTCAAAGACCTCCTGCTCCTCTTTTTTTACCCTCTTTGCAACCAGGCTGCAATCGGATGCCTTGTATTACAACTATAATTCTGAACAAGCATGACCTTTGTGCTTTGTTTTCTTCCACCAAATGGGCAAATGAAGAAACCCATGGGTAATTTGAGTTGTCCCTGAGGATGCCAGTGAAGAGAGGTGGCCGGTCATAGCTGGAAAATGAAGGTCCGCTTGCTACTGGTCTGCATTAAACTGTTTCCATCAGAGAGGCAGGCACAATGTTATTAAAGGTTATCTGTACAAGAGGATCTATAGTCATGCATGCAGCCCTTACGGACATACAAGGAACAACCTGAAAACCAGGCCATTCAGTAATATAGTGTGTTTAGGCACATCAGTAAATTAAAATGGCAGCAGCAGTTGCACTGTCTGTGTTTGGATTCCTTGTATGATCCTGCTAATGAGGTTACAAGTCTCAACGTAACTTTAAAAAGATTCCAGAGCACTGGTCAGCCGTCCCACCCGCTGCACAGAGGTAAAATACAGCAGGACTGGCATACGCAGCTGGTTGCCAGGACAGTCCGGTGATGTTCACCTCTGCAATCTCTGTTGGCGTAATACCTGCGGCAGCTGGGCATGTAGGTAATCTTTGCCTACAGAACTGTATTATCACATATTGATTCTAATTTGTCAGTTAAATAAAATATTGCTTGCATCTTTGGTTTTGTGTTTATGTCTAATATTGGTAAAATATCCATTACTTTGTTGGTGTACATCCATGTATTTATGTGACATGACTACATTTTCTTGCTTTTAAAAGCGAAGTAATTTTTACTTCTTACATCAAGGAAAAGGTTAAATTCCTCTGTGCTTTGGAGAAGTGGCGTTTATTCATTCGTACTTTCCTGTTGACTGCATATTAAACTGTGCAACAAAACTGAAAGATGCTTATCTTTGAGGTCCCTTCCAACCCAAACCATTCTATGATTCTTTTATACCATTTCATTAAATGAATTTTGTTGCCTGTTAGGCAACACTGGAAACTTTCAAGCACTTTTCAGATCTTTGGCCACACATCTACACTGAACTTTACATATAGTAATAAAGGTAAAGTAGCAGCAGTATGAAGTTAAGAAGCTATCTACAGATAGTATCTACACATTACATACATGCTGACAGCCGAAGACCAGCCCTTGCGCACTTTTTGGAATTGACTCTCCATATTCTGCATCCTTACACAATACTTCCATTTTCACTTTACTTCCTTTCCCCAGAAAATCCTTGGCTCAAAGGCAGCTTGCTTTCTAATATACAAAAAGAATTATACTTCCCTTGATGCAAAAACCCAGCACTTCAAGACATTTTGTCCACATAGGTTCTACTCTTGTGCCAGTGTAAAACACCTTATTTTTAGGAGTAGCAGTGTTCCTAAATGCCTTGTGCTCATGGGAATAGGAAGGACAGACCCTTGTCCTTCTCATCCTCCTCCACCCTGAACCATCTCTCAAGTTTACTCAACAGAAGAGGACCAGAGACTACTGGACCCTATTTTACCAGAAATAAAGGGCAGAATGTAGAATCCACCGTGACACTATTGACTCCGAAGTTGCAAGCCACGGTTATTGCCTTCTCTATTACACTCATCAAGAAAAAACTCTTGCCATGTGCTAGTGGTAAACTCCACTCTTGCTGGACTCACGTGGGCCAAAACCTGAACAATGGTTGAGCAGCAGATGTGCCTTCACGCTTCCAAAACAGTTTAGGACAGCCCCAATTACATGTTTGGACCACATGCTTCATTTGCTCCTTCCCCGAGAGGCACACCACATGAGTTGAGTACAAATCAGTACGAAACAGCATGGTGGCCTAATATAAATGCTTTAGTCTTTTGATACTAATTTTGAAAGGTCTTTTCAACTTTGCTAGCTACCATTTCCGGATGGGAGAAACGGACTGCTCTCCTGCACATCCACGATGTTCTCTGGTCATACAGGAAAGCAGCCTACTTTCTTACCAGTTCTTTTTTGAATTTACCTTATCATCAGCTGCATTGTTGCAGCTATTATGGAAAAGAACTGACTCATTTGAGATCCAGAGGGACCTGAAGAGGCAGGCCCATGCAAACTGCGTGAAGTACAACAAGGCCAAGTGCAAAGTCCTGTACATGGGTTTGGGCAATTGCCGGTGTCAACACAAGCTGCAGGGTGAAAGGATTGAGAGCAGCCCTGAGGAGAAGGACTTGGAGGTGCTGGTTGATGAAAAGCTCAACATGAGCTGGCAGTGTGCCCTGGCAGCCCCAGAAAGCCAACCGTGTCCTGGGCTGCATCAGAAATAGTGTGGCCAGCAGGTCGAGGGAGGTGATTCTGCCCCTCTACTCAGCTCTTGTGAGGCCTCACCTGGAGTACTGTGGCCAGCTCTGGGGTCCTCAGTACAAGAAAGACATGGAGCTGTTGGAGTGAGTTCAGAGAATGGCCACAAAGATGATCAGAGGGCTGGAGCACCTCTCCTGTGAGGATGGGCTGAGAGAGTTTCAGCCTGGAGGAGGCTCCAGGGAGACCTAATTGCGGCCTTCCAGTACGCTGAAGGAGCCTACAGGAAAGCTGGAGAGGGGCTGTTTACAAGGGCAAGTAGTGATAGGATGAGGGGTGATGGCTTTAAGCTGAAGGAGGGGAGATTTAGATTAGATATTAGGAATAAATTCTTTACTATGGGGATGGTGAGGCACTGGAACAGGTTGCCCAGAGAAGCTGTGGAGGCCCCATGCCTGGAAGTGTTCAAGGCCAGGTTGGATGGGGCTTTGGGCAACCTGGTCTAGTGTAGGGTGTCCCTGCCCATGGCAGGGGGGTTGGAACTAGAGGATCTTTGAGGTCCCTTCCAACCAAAATCATTTTATGATTCTATGACTTTGTTGAAGGGTATTTTGTGAGAAAAAAGGTTTCATCTTTCAATTTCCTTTGGTTCATCCCTTCCCATTTATCTTGGCAGAAGCAATTGATTTCTGTTTCTGCATACCATAATTTACACCACAAGAACTCTTCACTGACACTCAGGGGCAAAACCGCTGCCCCTTTTAGATACAGCGCTGGATTTCCTGCCTGCAGTTGTTCGCAGCAGGAACTTTAGGCTTGTCATCTGGCAACCATATTCAGAAAAATCTTGCAACTGCTTCAGAATTTTCAGTAAAACAACAAAATCATACGGTAAATGTGAATATTTCCTGAACATTCATCTCCTGTAGAAGCATCCTTAGAAGAATGAAAAGGTTTCAGATGCCTGCCTTGTAATAACTTACTCCTAGTTCTGTATCTCCAGAAACCTCTTCCTGAACACTTTTGGCATCAACAGATCTAAGAAGCCTGTCTTTCTTACATTTGTAATCCCCAGGTTATCCAGTCCACACGCTCTACACCTCTTGGTTTTTGGCCTTACCAACAAGAAGGATGACGATGATATTTCACAGTCAATTCCTTGTCAAAACGTCTGCATTTTAGCTGGACTAATGCACATCTCCTACCACGTCTTAAACTGGAGAAGCGATTTTACGCTTTTATGTCTTGCTTTTTCTGCCATGTTTCTCCAAATTTTTCCAGCAGCTCAATCTCTGGCTGCAAAATCTGTTCTTTCATGTCCCAGACTAGTCCAGGCCGAATTCACACAATTCTCCTGGAATTACTGTTGGAGGCTGTGTATACATACTGGGCAAAATTAACTCACACTTGATCTATTTCTTGTTCTTTCCATGAAGCATTCTGTACTGGCCATTACAGTGAGATAAATGCCAAGTCCAAGGTGCAGCTTTGTACAAGGACTGGACTGCTCTATCAGCCATATCAATTGCATTCCATGTGCCAAGGTAAGAAACTCACTTTGAAACATGGGCTGTTTTTTAACAAAAGGTTATGTTTATGCATCAGTTTCTTAGACCATGGAAGAAGGAAAACATTTTAGGACAGGCCTCTCTCTCTTTTTTGTTTGTCTATGAAAGGTTCTTCTGAGATCACCTTGCAGAAAAGCAAGGCAAGAAAAATATTTCTGAAGGCGTAACATGTAGCTGAACTGTAGAATACTGTCCAGACAAGCCTCAAACAAACTATTGTAATTTTAGTATTAGTATGTTGCTAATATGAATTAACAAGGTTTTTACAAATAGATGTAAACAATTTCTCCCCCCAGTAGCTAAAATTGAATATAACGCTATAAATACCTGCTTTTTATATTGTGAAAATTGATTCCATCATAAGTCAGCTCTTGCCCTGTTACAACCAAAACACCCTGTGACTACATAGTAATACCCAAACACTAATCCCTCCCCGATGTTTTGTTCTACTGCCGTGTGCGATTAAAAAAAAGGGAGCGAGGAATGATTCTATAAACCCCAGCATGTTATGTGGACAGGATCTCAATGTACATGCCGATACTAGGTGCCCATGACCTATAGATACCCAAAATAGTCTGATCTTACACCTGTACATTTACTAGAAGGAATCCATATGAACAACTAGCTAAAGAAGTATGTTGTCTTCTTTTTGACATCAATATTGACAAGCAAAGCTTTAAAGCCTGAAGACAATCACAAAAATCATGTTTATAGTGGTTCCTTTCCTATCTTGTACTCCTGTGCTATTTAATTTTCATAAAGGCTATCTCAGTGCCACTCTCATTCTTGAAAACAATTTCATTTTCTAATTAATTTTTCTTCTTTGTAAAAAACAAGAAGAGGAGAAAATAAAGCGCTAATCTAGTTGTCTAACCTTTAGTTATGGATGAGATGCTGTAAGAGGAGTCAGAGGACCAAGGATCCTGTTCCCAGTTCTTCCATGTTGCTACAAGAACTCTCTACTTCATTCTTTTCATCTGCAAAAGGTGGAGAATCATATTTATGCACATTTTAATACATGTTCTGTACAATAAATGTAATTTCAAGAAATATAATAAGCAATTAATTAAATTTCCTTTGCTTTGCTTTTACACACCATTTCCATTGAATATGCTTAGTTCAGCTGAGATTGAAACAAAAGATGCTGTAGGAACACCAACTTCCCGCAGAACTTCTGGACCAATCATATATGAAACAACAAAGTATCCTGGTTTCCAAGTTTATGCCAGGCATCCAGGTCTGACTATTGATCAGCAAACTCAGTATTTTGAGAAAAGAAGAAAAAAACATGTTTATCAAGATCATGTTTAACAAGTTTGTGTTATGCCACTGCAACTTCAAGGGAAATACTTAAAATAGAACAAAAACTGTGCCACATTTGCAGAAGTGGCCTCTTCAACAACTCAAAAACTTTTATTTGGGTGCCAATGTGTATAAAATGAGCATGTACCTAATATGCAGACTTAAGCTTGTATCCTATGCACAAAAATGTTAAAAAATCATCATTTTCAAAATCATTACAGCAGTTTGTCCTTCTACACTTTCAAAAGAGCTAAACCAAACCAAAGTAGGAGCTGTACAGAGTGACAGATTTGCACTGCTTTCAATAATCTGGTTTAAAGATCATGTCTTTACAGCCATGATACTCTGCAAGTGGTATAGTCCTATAGGAGGAATTGCATTTATTTTGACATTGAGATGTATTTGGTTTACAATTGATACTTCTATGAAAAAGTTAGCACAAGGCTAAATAATAGCCAGAAACCCACCCCAAAAATTTGAAATAATTATGAGAAAAATCATCACCACACTGCTGAATAGATTTGTAGTGCTTTTAGAACACGCACTATTCTGTTTCCACATCTCAAGAAAACAGTAAAACCAAAGAAGGTATGCACACCAATGACAGTGACTGATTACTTCCTCATAAGAGATAACTGACGTCTCTTTATGCCAGAAAAAAGACAATGAACATGGCAAAGGTCTACACAGGCTGCATGGAAAAATGAACAAAGGGCAAAAGCTTATTGTATCTTTCAAAATAAATATTTGCACCGCATGAAACTAGCAGGTGCCATGTTCAGAAATGGATTTATTGACACACTGTGTGAAAAATTGTTTACCCCAGGGTGCTGTGGATGGTAATAGTTTACATGTGTTCAAGAATAATTCTAGGAAGGATTGGTCAATTTCATCAAGAAAAATACACTGAGGGCTACTGAACTGAAAAAAATCACAGCTGTCTGGGGGAGACTCTGGCTCACAGATTAGTGGATACTAGAAGAATATTCAGGCTTGTCATTATGCTCTTGTGGACTGTTACTGCTGACTGCTCCAGGAGACATGACGCTAGCACAGACGGCCCTTTAGTCTGATACAGCATTACCAATCTTAATTTGAGTCGGTAAACTCACTTCAGGTGCATCTTACAGAGAACGGGCTACCTGAATGCAAGTCTTTGTGAGCACTTTCTGCTGTTCTTTTTTAAAGGAAACAGCCTCATCATAACAAACATTCATGCTTTAACAAAAATGATTAATTTACTTTCAAGTCAGTTTGGGCTCCTAAAATTCTGGGCTTCCACAAAATATAAGCAAAACCTGCTATGAAACAAACTCTGTGATGAGGCTACAGGCTCCCCTCAAACGCCAGCTTCCAGTAATTTTCTGACCTACTTACAGGAGACAAAGTGTCTCTTCACTTACTTCTCAGGAGAATTTTTCTTTCACTTTTTGCACTGTACTCTTTGGTATGTCACACAGTGACATCAGAGTGGGTTTGAATGACTTGATAGTAACACACTTGGTTTGAATAGGTACTTCTATGACTCTCAATACTTGTGAAATTTAATTGCTTCTAGTGCGGTAGTGGCAGAATCCCCAGAAGTAAATGGCAGCACACACACATGGATTTGAACAGTGAGGCAAAATGAATGTAATTCTCTACTCAAAGTAAAAATTATTGTGCAGAGTATGTCCATTTAGGTGAATATCAGAGATAGAATCCAAGATGTTGCAAATCATTAATAAACCTGCAGTTTTGTATATAATACAGTATCTGAGTATCTGCATATAATATCCAAAGGGGTCTAAAAGCAAGGCATTTTACAAGCTCTGAAAAGCTGAACACATTTTCTTCAAAGATTGATTTATATATGTATTTGTTTATACGTGTAATTAAACGTCTTTTGCACTTCAAGTAAAGATGCAGGTAGTTCTGCTTTTTCATTGTGTCTGCGAATAAAATCTACTTTTTTGCAGTTCTTTTTATGCTATAGGTAGCACTATATATTTGGTACAGAGAACAAGGATAAGCAGCAAATTGTCAATGGCTTTCATTTGAATGAAAGTCTTACTCTGACCGACATTCACATTATCGGAGAAGAGTGATGGGAAGAGGAATTTTATTCACAAAAATGACTAAATTTTTTTTTTTACAAAACAATAAATCATGCAAACCCATTACATAGCCGTTTCAAGCCTTTCTCCCATAGGACTTGGAATATGACCATGTAACCAGTAGAGAATAAAAGTCCACGAAAATTCTAATCAAACTGAATCAAACTTTGCATGTTAGAAACTTAGTCTCCCAAATTATATTTATAAAACAATTACAAAATATTATTGTACTAATTCAGAAAATTTCTAAGAAATCATTCAGGTAAGAAGCTTGAGTACCAACTTCCTCAATTAAGCTTCTCTAACTTTTCTCTTTATTAGAATTAATTATAGTATAAATCTCTCTACTGCATTAGCACACAGAAAAATGTCATGCGGGATTTTTTTCTACATCCAGGCTGCCTGCAATAGTAGAGCCTAGCCTTAAGCTTTCCAAACAATGTAGATATTCACCCTACAACAAACAGATAAAAACTAAAAAGGAAAAACATCCATTGTAAGAGAAGAGAACAATCCAAGTCAGACAGTCCCAAGATTCCACCAGTGAAATGGAAAAAAAATACATTGCTGGTATACATGATTATTAGAGTATGTAAAATGTCCACAAAGAAACTCCATTGTCTGCCATCTTCCTGTGTTGGAAAAGTCACCTGCAGCATTCAACTGCAAAATGCAATTGGATTTAAAAAGTCTTAATATTGTAAACTCTGTCAGGAAGACACCACTTACTAGAGGTGTCTTCAAAATGAGTTACAAAACGCCTTTAATGAGAAGTAGAAAAAGTGTACCAGGTAGCTTTTTCCAAAACAAAACCCAACCTCTCACCCCAAAACTGACAGCTTCCATCTTCCCCAGCCCTGAGATAAGATGGAGATTGCTGATCCAGAGAGAGGCAATTTTCCAATTCAAATTTTTTAGTTCGTGCAGAAAGCGAAGGTACCTATGGAAGGCATGAGCCTTTCTCCACCCTTTTTCCCAGAATCCTAGTTAACTAGTTACCACATTACTTTTCAGAACAATATGAAGGGCAGCCAGTACTGTGGGAGTAAGCTGTGGCTTTATTCTTAAACCCAAAATCCAAACTGCCAACCTGTGTGTAGCAAATGGGCAAGGGAAGGAGAAAACTCAACAGGATGAGGAGCACAAGCTTCGGCTTCGTCTTGATGAAAACCAGTTGAAGAATGCTGCGAAACACAGATATGTAGGCTTTTATCCCCCTCTGAAGTCATAGCTATTAAAAAGGCAACTAAAATTCTGAAATCTTCTCTTCTAGTTTCTATAAAAACAAAACAAAACAAAAAATGCCACAAAGATGTTCACCCTAAGACTGGATTTTCCAAGCCACTAGGAGAACATGACTTCAGATTTTAAAATCACCTTATTCCATAAAATAAGAGCTGCTAGATGAGCACCCTTTCTTTACCTGCTCAGTCTCAAAAGATACCATTCTCTAGGTCCATGAACATTGCAACAGGTACCTGTGAACTCAGCTGATCTGCAGAAAATAACCCAAGGGCTTTATTAGATCAAAAGCCAACAAATATTAAATACACTGAATAAAAAGGGGAGGTTTATGTAATAAGTGAATTATTGCCACTCCAAGGCCTCCTTTAATACTGTATTTTAGCACTATCCATCCAGACAGACCAATTAAAAGCTAAAGAAAAAAACCCACAGATCTACAAAGCATGATCGGTGAAAAAAACGGGCAGCTTGTTACAGCTAGACAGAAGATTAAAGAGTGACCTTGTTACAGTTACCATGTATGTGGAAACGCATAAAAGACTGTAAAAAATGGAATAATGAGCTATTAACAGACCTACGAGTTTTATCACAAAACATGGTAGTCCTGAACCAGTGCAACTTAGACTGGTGTCTGGTAAACCATTTCTAGCCTCACCGCATCACAGGAGATTTTAGGCAATATAACCAAATGTTTATTAAGAATGGATAAAACATGGGTTATCCTGCCCTGTATCAGGGAGATCAACAAGATGGCCCCCCTTCCAACTCCTACCAAATCATGGGAAATGTAAACCACAAAGAGGAGCGGAAAATATTAAATAATTTCATTCTGCTACATTCCAAAAGCTGAGATGCGTCTGCATTCGGTAGGAAGATGTATATATATGTATTCTGCCACAGTGTAACAGATGTACACGTTTTAAACTATTGCCCACACAAAGCAGTACAGCAACTTGATTTATTATATGCAGATTCTTCTGCATTGTTGCTAAACAGTACACTGGTCCAAAGTTACTAAAATACTTAAAAAACTATACATTATGTAAACAAAACATAAATAAGACAGCATAGTTCTTTGTACATACAGTTTAGTACAGATTGTTAGGAATTTGTGAGTATGTACAATTCTATACTGTAGACTGCATTTTTACAATGCATAAATATTTTTTTTACAGAAACAAATAAAAAATAAATTTGACAAATAAAAAGGAGATATTTACTGTCAGAAACACACTGGCAAACAGTCCATACTGTAAGATGGAACATGTGCAAAAGGCTAGATTTCTCCAAACTAAAATGTTTAATGAACTCATTGGTCATTTCTGACCTTTTAACTAAAGAACTCTTTGAAAACTTCTCTCTGACAAAAGAAATATTTTTTTCATCCCCTTAACCCCTACAGGTGAACAGGAAAGAACTGTAATCTTAAGTAATTTTGAGTATATCAATGGTTTTAAACAATGTAAGAAATGATTCAATAATTACAACTTCCAAAGTCAGAAGAATGCCTCAGAATTTCAAAGTGGCTCATTTGCGGTAAATTCACGATGCAGCTTTCTCAGGTTTATCAAGGGAAGATGACTGAGATGCAGGGAAGACAGTGGTAGAATTTCTGCTTGTGGACACAGCAACAGGAGGCAGTGATGAAGACAGAGAAGAAACTTTTGATGCTGGAGCATTTATAGCATTCAAAATGGCTCCCTCTGGACTGACCAACAGTTTTTTGATAGAAGTGTCTAAGTGAAACATTGAAGTATTGCTTGCTAAATGAGAGTTCGGAGGATGATCAGCAGAAATCGCAAAAGATGTAGTAGCTACACCACTAACAGGAGATTTGATCACTGGAGATGCAGACAGTGTCGCTGCAGGCAACGGAGTACATGAGCTAGCTGGTGTACTAAGTATCTGGGGTGTTGCATGTACAATGGGTAAAGCATCGGCAGACCCAAAAGAGTTCACAATTTTTGTAGAGCTTTTCAAAGGATGTTTTGATAATTGCCAACTTAATGAATTACTTGGTGCTAGCATGATTCTTGAAGTTACTGGATTAACAATTGGCACACCTTGAGCCTCTTGGCCATGGTTAATAGTTAAAGGAGGAGTCTGTTTTGCATTACAAGAGAGAAGAAGAACATGGCTGCCAGCTCCAAGACCTTGTGGTGGAACAACAAAACAAGTACCATTAATCATTATCTGAGTTCCAGGTGCCAAAGGCATACAGGTGTTAATGACTATTTTCTGTTGAATACAAGGTTCATTCAACTGACCTCCTGCCTTGCTTGTTACAGTTGAAGCTGCAGAAGTCTGACTGGTAGAAGCACAGGTGTAGGCATGACTTTGTTTCTCTGTACAGGGAGGCACCTGCTGGCATTGTAGGGAAGAAAAACTGGGAAAATTAATGACTTTACCTGCATTTAGTGATGGAGGGGGCAACACACTCTGAGGTCTGTGAACACCTGTGTTACTTGGCATAGCAGCTGAAATGCCTGATGACTGAAACTGAAGCAGTGTGGGCAACTGGCTTTTTGGTACTGGAGGAGCAGCTGGAACTGCTGCCAACTGAGGAACTGTATGTAACACTTTGTGGGGGGTGGCTAGAGATCCAGGAAAGCTAATAACTGGAAACTGTAAAGCAGATGCTAAGTTTTGGGGAGATAGTGTTGGCTGTGTTGTTGAAATCAGCACAGATGAAGCAAGATGTCCTGTTTTCACAGTTGAAATACCCGTAGCATTTCCAATATTTGATGTGTACAGCCGATTACCCAGAACTGGCCTTATTCTTGAGGGATCATTTCCACCAATAAAGACAGTGGGCCGTGTCCCAGAAGTCCCACTTGATGTTACTGAAACAGATTCTACACACACATTTGCTGTTGTCACTGTAAAGGCATTTTCAGCTTTTGTTGCAACACATACAGATTCATTAACTGACACAGCACTTTGACTGACAAAACTTTGAACAGGAACCAAAGTACCACTGCTTGTCAAGGACAGTGCCAAACTCATGCTTTTTTTGTCTTCTCCCTTAGAAATGGCAGAGTGCAATATATTAACTGGTGGAGCCTGTTGTGCATTGCCTTTAGTATTTACAATGGTTTGACCTATATTCAGTCCAATTTTGACCTCTTTCACTTGAGCAATAGTTGGTGATGAATTTATTTTTACTGGTGCTCCTACTGTAGGTGGGATCAGAACCAACTGTGGTTGCTTCGTGGCGCTAACAAAGGTTTTGCTTAGGGAAGAAGGAAGGTTGTTGGTTAATGGGCCATTGGCAATTTGTGTGTTAATGAAAACCAATTTCTGGGCATTAACACCAGTGGATGCTGGAGAGGGTATAATACTGACTCCTGATGCTCCACAAGGTGATAAAATAGGTGGATTTGTGAGTAATGTAAGTTTCTGGACCGGAGTACCACTGATTAAATCTCCATTTATTGCTGAATTAGACTCAGATTGTACAGCAGGATTTGTTTTAGCTTTAGTATCACCTTGCTGCTGCACAGAAGAATGTGGAGTTACAACAGTGTTAATTCGTCCAATGCTAGTCACGCTGACAGGCCTGTTTGGAGTTGCTGACATCAAATTGCTGGCTAATGAAATGGAGGACAAAGAAGGAGAGGACACATAGCAGGAGTTCTCTATCACTTTACCCAAAGTGGCCTCAACAACAGGCTGCTGTAATGTGAATTTGATATTCTTCTCTGTTGCCTGGGTAAAATCAGCTGGAAAAGCTGGAATATTAACAGAAGCAGCTGTTGAGGGGGCAAATCGAGAAAGAGATGATTGTCCAATATGCGGGAGACCAGATGCGGCTGTTGCTACAGATGGAAGAGTAGAGCATGATAATGCTGTTGTTTTTGGCACAAGAAAGGTCTGAAGTTGAGGTGTGTAAGTGAAAACGGAACTAGGAGATAAACTACTAGGTGAAATCTGGTCAGGGTTTGCTTGTACTTTAACAATTCCTGTGTTTCCACCTCGTGTTGTGACCAGAATAGATTGTGATTCTCTTATACACACTGTCTTCAGCTCTTGCCTGGTTTCAAAGGAGTCAGTTGCCCGCTGTGATGCAAGACTATGACAAGCAGAAGCAGTGTTTGTAGACCCACTTGATGCTGTTGTTGATATCATAGACTGGCTAGCTGTGGAGAGAGTGGGTGAACTCAAAGACACAATGAATGCAGGAGTTGAAACTGTAGTCTTGATGTTGTCAGTTTCCATTTGGCTCACCTTACCTGTTGATGATAAGTTACCTGCTGAAGTTAGAGCAGGCAATGGTTGTACAGTGTTCATGGGACTGGTCACTTGTGACAAGTGGGTAATACTCCTGTTAAAAACTGTACTAGGTGACTGAGTGGTAGTATTTGCAGGGCCTGTTACCAGAACTGGTGTTAAAGAAACAGTGACATTCGATGTTTCTGGTGAAGTTGCACAGTGCAGCTCAGATGATTTTTGTTGTAGTGATTGAATGTCCTTGGAAACAATTTTTTCTTCCTTCTGCTGAACAAGGAAATTCTTAGGTAAAATAAGAACTTGTTGCATGACTTTTTCTCCAGTTTTAGGGTCAATCACAGGTTGCATTTGAATTTTCACAGAGCTGTTGTGAAGGTCTATTGGTACACAGTGTCCATTTGGCATTTTGTATACCATTTGTAAAGGAGTCTTTGAACTGGTCAGGCAGGGCAAAGCTGGCTTTACCGGTGATGACTCCAAAGGTGGTAAAACTGGCTTTTCCGAAGTAGATACATTTATTCCTGGGGGAGGTGACAGTTGATTTGTTAAGGTCACTTTGTTCCCAGTATTCTTGGCAAGCAGCGCCTGGATGGGTTTGGTCCCTTTCAGGAAGTTTGATGCTGATGTTGCAGGATCTGTCAAGGAAAATGATTCTAGAGTTGACCCTTCAAATTCTTTCAGCTCAGTGACACAACTATCTGGCTCCAGGCTGCTTTCTGAACTCTGCATCACAGTCTCATTAATGCTCAGCTTAGCCTTCTTCCTTGGTGAAAGCTCATTAGTGCTTTGATCCAGACAACTATTTTGCTTGGACTGTCGTTTAATGCATTTGGGCAGTGTCTTCTGTATTTCTTTAGAAATTGATTCTTTTTTCAGAATTCTGTTTTTTCCTGCAGGTAAATTCATCTCTAATAGTTTCATTTCATCTGCAAGGATATTAAAACAGAAACTATGTTTTACATGTTTGCAACTGATACCTTTATGTAACAATTTTATAGTGCCCAGCTAATGGCAAAATACTAGTTTGCAAGTGTAAGGATATGTGGAAGGAGAATGTCTGCTCCTTTAAGGGCATCTGGCCAAGGATCTTTTTCAATGCAAAAAGCGGGTAATAAAGAAAGGAGGAAGTCATAAACAAGAACATATGGAGACACAAACCTGAACAGCATGGGAGACAGTGAGAGAAATCAAATTCACACTAATTGATGAAGACGTGTGAGAGTGTGAGGATGTTTACTTCAGCAAGGTTATCTCATCAAGGACCTGGGTAGTTGGGAAACTGAGGGAAAAAGGGAGAAGCGAGGAAAAAGAAAAAAAAATACAGACAGATCTAACAAAACAAACGTGGAGACAATGACAAGAAGAAAGCTCACCAATCATACCTATTGATGGGCTACTGAGAAACTGCAGGTGCCGCTTCCAGGAAAATCAACCTGGACTTTGCAACTGGTATGACTGTAAACCAGGGAAGATCCTGGACACTGGGCTGGGCAGGGTGAAGGAATCACTAGAGCTATATAAATCCAGGAAGGGATGTGCAGAGGAAGGGGGAGCTGCAAGGACAGAGCAGGAGGTCACAGCCTGTGCGCCCGGTGCCAGCTGGGGGTGGTGGTGAGTGTCTGTATCTTCCCCAAAACCAGTGTGGGTGGGGGCAGTGTGCATGTAACCACTAGCAAACTTCAAGCTGGACTAGCTGGTGAGAGAGCCTGGAGGTCTGGGCTGGCAATTCATGCAAGCTTGTGAGCGTGGGGTGCCTGTAAGGGTGTGAGTGCCACAGGTTTCACACTGAGCATTGAGCTGGACCAGCCAGGAAGCAGGGGATGCATGAAGTGGGTAAGAGGGCCCAGCATGCAGGCAGGGGTGCCGGGTGAACAGAGGGGCTGTGCACTGTGGTTTTGGCAAGCTTTTGGCAGTGCGGGGCTGCAGGGTGCCCTCTGTGACAAGAGGTCAGGAGCTGCCCTGTGCCAGACACAGCTGGTTCCAAAACAGATCCACTGCAGGACATGGCAGAGCCTGTCAGCCAAGCTGGTGATGCCTCATGGAAAATGCTGTGCAGAAGAGCATGACAGAAAAGAGTGAAGAAAAAACATAAGAGAAAACAACCCTTGGGACACCAAGGTCAGTGAAGAAAGGAAAGGAGGTGCTCCAAGCTCTGGAATGGACTCCCCTGCAAATTGTGAAGACCATGGTGAACCAAGTTGACCGTCTCCCATGGACGAACATGCTGGAGCAAGTATCTACACTGCAATCTGTTGAAAACCTCATTCCACAGCAGGTGAATATGCCCTGAAGGAAGCTGCAGTACATGTAGAGCCCACATTGGAGCAGGGTCCTGACAGGAACTGTGGCTTATGGACGATCCACACTGGAGCAGTTCTATCCTGAAGGACTCTAGCCTGTGCAGAGGACCTATGCTGGAGCAGTTTGTGAAGGACTGTATCTCACAGGAGGGACCTCACACTGGAGCAGGACAAAAGTTTGAGGTAAGAGAAGTAGAGGCAAAGTGTTACGAAGCGTCCTCAACCTTCAATCCCCATATCCCCTGTGCCACTGGACAGGGGAGGAGGTAGAAGTATTGGGAATGAAGTTGAGCCTGAGAAGAAAGTGGAGAAGGGACGGGGCAGGGGAGGAAAGACGTCTTAGTTATTCTTTATTTCTCACCATTCTGCTCTATTTTTAATTGGCAATAAATCAAATTAAATTTCCCCAAATGAGTTTGTTTTGCCTGTGACAGTAAATATTGAGTGATCTACCTGTCTGTATCTTGACCGATGAGCTTTCCCATCTTATTTTCTCTCCCTGTCCTATTAATGAAAGGGAATGACAGAGCAGCTTGCGTGGGTGTCTGGCAGCCAGCCAAGGTCAACACACCATAAACATAAATTCTGAGCAGGCCTACTATGTTATCACATAAATAGTTAAGTACAAAAGTGGCAAAAACTCACATTAATCAGAATTTTTACCTTGGTCATGTCTGCGCCCTTCTAGTCTACATCCGTCAAACATGCATCACAAGCTATTTAAATATTATCACAGCAGGAGTAAAGGTAAAAAGTAGGACAGAAGCTCACATGGAAAAATTAAGCTCCTGAATCAACTTGCTGCTCCTGCAGCAAGGTCAAGCCATCACATTCCAGCAAATGCTTACCATTGTCTGGGTGATCTTTTCTGGGAACTTCCACATGTTCTGCAGGCTCTGAAGATTTACCGCATACTGCGAAAGAATCTTTGCCAGAATCAACTTCACTTTCATCATTACTCCACAATTCTCTGGTAAATTTATCATGGTCTGGATGTCTTTTAAAGTCATCATAGTCCTTCTTCAATCTAGACCTTGAAAATAACAAAACTACCTTTACTAAAGAACCACACTGTTGTAAACATTTTTAAAATTTGTTTCTGCTACAACACAAAAAGTTGGTTTAGAATTAATTGCCTGTGCCCTTCAAAAACTTTCAGGGTTGCACTGCAATTCTCTCAAACCCAGAAAATGTGAATTGACAGTAATATCCCTTCCCTCACCAAAACTGAATTCTATGTCATTGAGTCCTGTAACAACAGGCAAAAAAACTGAGTCAAATATGTATGCATTTTCTGTTTCTTTCTTTGTGTGCATTGTGACAAATGTAGCTGGTATGGATGTGAGTATTAACTGTAACAAGTCTTCTCTTTTCCCTGAAGACAATCCCAACTAAAAAATTAAATAAATCTTCTTTTTCTTGAACGCACCACGCTTTTGGCCCAGCAATGAGACTGTAATGTAACTCTCCTTTAAGAAAACTTTCTTATTTCTGGGCCACTAGAACAGCTGCCACTGCCATTTCCATAGGCTTACACTCCACTAAAGAATGTGCTTTATGATGAAAATAAATAGCTGCTTTACTCATCTGAACACTGTTCAGAAACACATCCACTTACCTTGATACTCCTAAACTGCTACATATTTCCATTGTCCCTTCTTCTAAACCATTGTTTAGATGAGATCTAGGGGATATCTTAGTGTACAAATACAGTGAACTACAGGATTCAGCTGGCGGTAATCAACACATTATGCAAGAGGATTATTTAGCTAATGAATAAACAGACTGTAGCAATTAGCCCTTGTGAGGTCTAGACTCTAGTCTGGATCTAACCCTTATGTCAGCAAGAATAAGATCTTAAATTTACCTATTCATACGCATTAAAATAACAGTTGTTTCCATGGAGTATAGCAATGGCCCAAGGGATGGAGAGGGAGGAGCCAAGCATGATGTCACAGCTGGCAAGGCATGAGCCTCACCAGCAAGGATGCCATCCCACCACCCCTGAATAAGGGAGTAGGGCAGACCTAGGGGTGGTAACTGGATTCAGCCAAGAGCTCAAATCAACAGGCAACTTCCTGGTACTGAGGTAGGTCTAAGGTCAAGCTGGGAAGTCAATTCACAGGTTCAGATCAGGATCAGGTCCAGTGATGGCTGCCAGGGTCAGAACACAGTTGAGTGATTTCTGGGCAGGTCCACAGTGATCATTGAGGTCCAAGGCCACTCTGAGGGTCAGTCCAGATCAGCTGGAACCATGGTCAAGAGGGTAACTGCTCTTGTTGAGCTGGAAACTGGCATTCCTATGACAGAGGCTGAAGGCTGCAGAATGACCTGAAATGGGGATCCTGTGCCCACGGGCAGATGATATGGATGGAGGCCCAGGTGAGGCTGGTCAGGGTCAGTAAGACCTAATAGTCTACTTACAGCTTTGACACTCTCACTGAGAGAAGACAACCTTGAAGTCTGTAGGAAGATGTAGCGTAGACAATACTTAAACTCTGTCATTAGGACTTTGACCTAGACCTACTAGGACTTTGCGGGACCTAGATAGGCTGGAGAGCTGGGAGCGGAGGAACCTGATGAAATTCAATAAGGGCAAGTGTAGGGTCTTGTGTCTGGGAAAGAAGAATCCCATGTGCCGGTATAGGTTGGGGACTGAGCTGCTGGAGAGCAGTGTAGGGGAAAGGGACCTGGGGGTCCTGGTGGACGGGGGGATGACCATGAGCCAGCAATGCGCCCTGGTGGCCAGGAAGGCCAATGGCATCCTGGGGTGTATTAGAAGGGGTGTGGTCACTAGGTTGAGGGAGGTGCTCCTCTCCCTCTATTCTGCATTGGTGAGGCCGCATCTGGAGTATTGTGTCCAGTTCTGGGCCCCTCAGCTCAAGAAGGACAGGGAACTGCTAGAGAGAGTCCAGCGCAGAGCCACAGAGATGATCAAGGGAGTGGAACATCTCCCTTATGAGGAAAGGCTGAGGGAGCTGGGTCTCTTTAGCTTGGAGAAGAGGAGGCTGAGGGGTGACCTTATCAATGTTTATAAATATGTTAAGGATGAGTGTCAGGAAGATGGAGCCAGGCTCTTCTCGGCCTCATTAAGCGATAGGACAAGGGGCAACGGGTTCAAGCTGGAGCATAGGAGGTTCCAGGTTAACATAAGGAAAAAATTTTTCACTGTGAGGGTGACAGAGCACTGGAACAGGCTGCCCAGAGAGGCTGTGGAGTCTCCTTCTGTGGAGACCTTCAAAACTCGACTGGACACATTCCTGAGTGATGTGCACTAGGTGGCCCTGCCTTGGCAGGGGGAGTTGGACTAGATGATCTTTCGAGGTCCCTTCCAACCTCTACGATTCTGTGATTCTGTGACCTTGAAGTCTAGGTGTGGAAGAACTATAGAAGGACACTAGGGAACCATAGGAGGAGACTAGGGAACCACTACTGTACGAAAGCTTCTGGGTGAAAATCTTATTTTTTTACTTCTTTTGAGGAAATTCTGCTGTGGGGTCAGTGAACAAGTGTGATCAGTGGGCACAACTAACCTTTCCTTTTAAACTGTGCTGCTATTCAAATACTAAACATTACACTCTGTTGTAATTTTGACAAGGCCAGAGGATCTTTCAAAAGGGGGGGCAATATTTTCATCATCAAGAGTACTCCTACCAATTAAAGATGATAAAAAAGGCGGGAAGGAAACTTCAGCAGCTGTTAGTAGCTGGCTGAGACATCCTATAGACAGTGCAACTGCAGCTAGGCTTGCGGTGGTGCTGCTGTTCATGGCAGCATAAGCAGTCTTTACTCAATTGCTTTTTCCCTTTCACATAACACCTTTCTTCACCACTGTCATTGGTGCTCTACAGCTGCCTAGGGGCTGCATAATGAACCAGACCAAGACATTGATCTAGGCTCCCTCTCCATCTTGCTTTCCTCACCCCAGTCTGTAAAGATCGTTTTTCAGCTGGAGCTGTTCCCTGGTATACTATGTGTCTGTCCAAACAGTTCTGTCATGGAAACACTGAGGCTAGCATTGCTGAACGCGCTACAGTTACAGCCTAAAACATACACCCTGAGATATATGAGTTAAATTAATCTCAGAAGGTATCCACCACTCTAAGTACATGCTTCTCTAGCTACCAGCACATAAACATCCAAGACCCCTGCCACCCAGGTTCCAGACTAAAATTCACTCATGTAATGCACACCTCATATGTAGTATTTCTACACACTTTACATGACAGTTCTACTTCTGCACTCTATAACCACATTTAACAAACAAGAACTAATACTGTGTCCCAAACCATTCCACAGCAGAATTTACATCAAGGTAAAACTGGAAACCTGATATACCGGAAACTAAAATCCTTTCTAATAGTATTACTATTTGCCACATTTCCAAAAGGAATCTGATTGCTATAGACAGGAAGAAACGAACAGCTAAGGAAAATTAACAGAAACTTGAACAGAAAGGAATAGAAAAAAACCCCAAAACTTGTACTTTGGTCCATTATTTAAATCAAAACGTTCAACAACATCTTAGATTTCCAAATAAGGATTTTAATTCATAATGATATTCATAAAATTAGCTAGTAAGGAACCAACTCTTAGTAGTTTTATCTCTTTACGGCCTTTACTGCTATGGTGTTGTGGTTTTGGGTTTTTTTTAAACATACTATCTTTTACGTTTTTGGGAAATAGTTCTGCACAAGGTAACTGTGCAAGTTGCTTCCTTCACACCCCACATGTAAGCAGCTGCCTAACTTTACCTATCATTTGACATGGAGTTCAAGCTTCCAGTCATTACTTGCTTTTTAAATGTCTATGTGGCAACGCTAAGGTATGATTTAAGCAACAGCTGTAAGGCTAACAGACCTCAATGGCATCAGGCTTCAAGATACAGTGACAATACCAAGTCAATCTCCAGTCTCTACGATTTATACTCTGGGTAGCATCTTCAGTGCTACTAATACTTGCCCTCACTAGATTTACATCAGTCACTGCTTCACTGGTATTTCTCCTACACACCTCGTTCCAGATGCATTTCATGTTTACAGAGTTACAAAGACCTCAAAACAAAGTTTTAAGAATTTTTTTGTGGAGAATTCATTAACAACCAATTTAGGTAGGTTTAGACAGTTAAGTAGTCTGACAAAGTATTCTAAGAAATCCTGGCTTAGTTTTCTGTATAGCGGTTTTCAGCACCTCTTAACCAAATAAACAGCAATACAAATCCTATCTGGACTGTGATACAACTACTGATAGGCATGCTTAAGGATTCTAGAGCATCTTAGAGGAAAAAAAAAAAACTATTAGGGGCTTAAACTCAACTTTATTTAGAGACAGTAAGTCTGGAACATAAAATAAGTCTTCCAACTAAAGCACTGCCAGTCAGTGCCTCATTCCTTTCCTCAAATTATTTTTCTTTAATTTGAGAACTCAACTTATGCATTAGTTCTTAGAAGGTGAATTTTGTTCTGTTCTCCATCCCATGCACTACTGTTAAAAAAGAGCAGCTAATTACCTGTTTCTTTGAAATGCTTTCATTAACTTTGGTTCCCATGGTAACAATTCATTAAGCAGTCGTATCAGTGTACCATGCAATTCCTTTACTGCTTGCTTCCGGTGGTACCATCTTCCCTGCAAACATAAATACCATTTATTTATCACTGCATTAGATCTGAATCTTGTTATATTGTATTAATACTAAAATAACCCTGGTATACTAATACAGCATATGAGGAAAATAACTGGAAGAAAATACTAGTCAGTTACACGGTTGCATCTACCCTTAACCTATATAAGATATTAATACTTCTACTTTTTTTATACTACAGAGAGATAATGGTCTGAGTTAAAAAAGCAATAGCACGAGGATGTTCACTTTTCATAGGTCAGATTTAAAATGGAAGCACAATCTTATGAAGACAACATGTATTTAAAGTTACTTAAATGAGTAACCAACATAGGCATTAATGCACTGAGGTCAGGGAAGCCAACCATGTATATACACTTTCAAAAGTTAAGAGATAAAATTTCTATAGAAAACCTTACCACAATCTCATTTAACATAAATTATATAATCTATATTATTATTCATTGCAAAAACAATTTACTACAATTTTCAGGGATAAAAACCACAGAGTTTTTGCATTACATTTTTGTGTTTTATTTGAAGTTCTAGATAAAGGTTTTTTTAAGAAAAGTTTTGCAAATTTGCCATTTCTGAAGCAACAGAGTATACAGCAGAGATCAGGTTTCTAACGTGAAAGCTTTAAGCTTTCAACTGAAATGTAAAACTAAAAATGGTTTTCATTTCTAAAATGATATATGTAATCTTATGATCTCCCATGAAGAACTCAAGTTTTAATAAATCTGTAAAGGCTAAATGAGGATTAAAGACATCAGGAAATAACAATTAGCATGTATATACACATATACAGCACAACCATGGTGGCCATAATGCTGCAGAACAAATCTCTTAGCACTCTTAAGATACTCCTTTTAAGTACTTCTCCCGTTCATTACATAAAAGACTGAACAATGTCATATATGTAACAGCTGAAAAAAGAGATGTGGTACACTCTAGTACTTCTGCCATTCTACTTATTCTGTGCAGTTTACATAAATGAGGATTTTATCCCTTGACTTGTCGGACAGGATGTAAGACAGTAAAGAGACTAAGGTTCTGCAAGAAAAAGAAGCAAGACTTGAAAACTTCTTTATTTCATATACATATTTAGCTTCTGATAGAGCTCATATCCTTCACAGCTTTCTGTGGTCCAGCACACCACAAAACATAAGACAGGAGAAGCTGGATAAAGCTTGACATGACTGTCTTTCAGCAGTCTACAATAATGATTTTTCTATGGACTTTAGAATAACTCCTTTCTACACATTTCAGCAGCTCTCCAATGTACAGCAAGATCACTCAGGCCGAATGCTTGTTTGAAGATCAGGTATCTTTTTTTTTGTGGATAATTGTTTACATGTTACATAACAAAATGAATAGCTACTCCTTCATTCTTCAATTAAAATTACAAAGCAAAGATTTTAAGTAGGAAATTATGCCACATTACCACATAATGGTTAGTGTTGAGCACACAGACAAGCCAGCGAACTGTATTGTAATTTCCTTCATTTGTGGCCATATTCACATGTATAATACACTGCAGCATAAAACCTGCCACTGAGCACTGCAACAGAAAACAGCCTTTGTGTGTACTGTAGCCTACCAAAGCATTTGGTAGCACCTCCTAACGTTAGCAGTCAACAGAATTAATTGTTAACATATGAAAGTATGTTATGTGCAAAGATTTATCTTTCTTGTAAGATATACAAAACACTTCAGTTTTAAAAGGATGAATTTCTATACCATACAGTATTAGTGGACTGTATCAAAACAATCAGAATAGCAAAAATAAAGAATGCCACTACTATCAGGATACAGATGCATTTGATATAGCAAAGAATGGGATGTGTGAAAACATGGTATCAAAAAGATATGAAAAATTACTAGACTAAAACAAGAGATCACTAATTTTTTAGACTCATTTACCTATAAATCTTGGCTAATTAGAAAAAAAACAGTATTTATGAGCCAGGTAAGCATCAGCTGACCACTATGTAAACTTCAAAGTGATAACTGTATTATGCATTGAATAGCCAGACACAAGTAGAAGGCTTAGTGAAGAGCAGACTTCAAGACTTTACTGGCTTCATTAACACTCTGAAGAACAAATACAAATCAGTTTTCTCCTTGCTTACAAAAAAGAGCAAAAAATAACTAATCCACTGTACCCCCAAAATTCTAGAACTAGTTTTTAAGAAAAACAGTGTCCTCTGGATATAATATCTGGAAAACTCCACATTTGGTTCCAAATAATTTTAATACAAATATTATAGACACATAGGTTGTGTTTTTTTAAAATAAATTAATTATTTCCCTGTATCCCAATTACTCATTGTTCTTTACTGGGGTTTAGGAGTTGACAATAAACCTGTTAGTGGAAACATACACAAGTTTAAGCCATGAGAACAATTTTCTTTCCTCATAAACAGTAAGGAGACAGAACAAATATGGTCCAAAAGAGACTTTAAGAAAAGAAGTCCATAAATTATTGTGGTTTAGTTGCTTTTCTGTGCAAACACGTAAGATTCTGCAAAGCCCAGATGTTACAGAAATTACATGCTATTATTCCTTAAATATTGAAAAAATAAAAAGGAAGTGACATAAAAAAGTCTGTAACCTTAACACACATCACTACAAAATCTAACATTACCTTCCCTATGCAATTTCAATCTCTAACAGAGTCTTGCGTTTTTCCCAGGGGAAAAAGAAAAAAAAAAGAGCAAACCAAGAATTGATAAAGCTATGACTTAACTCCCTACTTCAGGATTACATAGCTGCCTACTAATTTCTAGATTCAATAAACTTGCCTTTAAAAATATCTGTGTTGCAAACTCCTCTCAGGAATTCTCAGAACTCAGCTAGCCAGGTCATGGATGACTTAATGCAGCACTGACAACAATCCTGCTTCAAGGTGGGGGAACCTTCAAATGTCCCTTTCAACCACTGACTGCAGGGTTCTTTATGATGAAAGATAAAAGCCTCCAAGCATGACCTGATGTGTTATGAGATTAACAAATAAATGGAATGCAACATCTAACAGCACAGAAGCAACTGACCACAGCAGAGCAGCCATCATTGTTCCACTGAAGTAATCAAAATATAGCTGTTCAGGAAATTCCACAAGTGGTTTAGTGGAACAGCAGGGTTAGTACAAAGGAATCGTTATTACACCCCCATAGTTCAGTCCTCTCATCAACAAGGGGTCTGTAGAAATGGACATCTGGATACACCGCCCTCTGGTGTTTATAAAATCCAGTAGGATTTTATTAGTGGACATCAACTAAAATTATCCAGCTACACCAACCCAAGACACTACTTTACAGGTAAAAACAGTCTTTCTCTATTGCTGAAGTGCTTGCTTTTAATAGAAATGTGAAGAAACCGTTCCCCTTCAATTTAAAATATATGAGAGGAGATTTAGATTGAATGTTAGGAAGAAATTCTTTACTGTAAGGGTGGTGAGGCACTGGAACAGGTTGCCCAGAGAAGCTGTGGAGGCCCCATCCCTGGCAGTGTTCAAGGCCGGGTTGGATGGGGCTTTGGGCAACCTGGTCTAGTGGAGGGTGTCCCTGCCCATGGCAGGGGGGTTGGAATCTTCGAGGTCCCTTCCAACCCAAACCATTCTATGATTCTATGAATTTACAGCTAATTCTACATTTGATAAGAGCCTGCATTCCTAACTGATTGTTTAAATAGAAATATCCAGTATCTAACTTGGTTGCTTACTGAATTATGTTATGTGGTCTGTAATTCACAGTCCCAGTACCACTGCTTAAATCTGACTTCTAGTTACCATCTTGCTCCAGGTAGTGAAAAACAAAACACTATTTACTTCCAGAAACACAATCTAAGGCATTAACAACAGAATAAGAGAGGAAGAAGTCCTAGACACAGGACAAGTATAAAATGTGACTTTCAGCTGTGTTAAGTTATAAGTAAATTTTAAAAATACAAAACCATAAAAATACATTTTAGAAATGTGCTGAATGTTTCCATATAAACACAGAAAGACATTCAACGCATTCTCAGCTGAAAACTTACCTTTTAGAATAAGGTTTCTGACATCCAGAGCAGCCAGGAAATGCTAACTCCACTCTCCGTGATGCCCCAATATACACTATTCTGGCATATTCATCATGGAACCCCAAAGCAGACTGGAGCCAGGATATGGATATATGGGGTAAGGATTGAACTTTACAGGGGAAGTTTTGTTTTGTTTTTAAATAAACACACACACACAACCACAATATTATGCAGTTTTATAAGATTTTCTTTAATCTTTACTTTATATCCCATGGACATAAAATAAAGAAAATCAGAAATCTTATAAAACCATGCAATATTGTTGAAAAGGGGTGGTGGTGGAAGGAGAAAACTTACCTTACCCTTAATAGGCCTGCTCCATTCTGCAGCGGGGTTCTGTGGTATGTGTGACATCACCAGTCTAGCGTTTTCTAGTGATGTCACACAGAGAGGGAGTTGGTGATCTGCAGCTGCTTTGGACATCAGATACCTAAAGAAAAGAGATTGATAACTTTTTCAATTCTGATACGGATTGATATTGAATGTTCTTATTAACCGATTTATGGGCTAAATTCTAGTAATTCCAGACCCTTACTTCAGTGGCAGCTTTGACTGAATAAGAATGTGTGATGAGATTAGGTAGTCATAATATACAAACTCATCTATAATTGAAAGTGGTTTTATTTTGAAAAAGTATAGTTATCTACTGCAGTTAAGGTTTCTGAAGGTCAGTATCTTGTATTTTACCTTCAGCAATGGCACTCTGACTATTATAAGCATCAAAAGCAACCTCTGAGCTTATTTGAAGACTGGGACAGAATATAGTCAGGATGAATGACTCATGACATCTCTTAATTTTATCTTTGAGTATTACTGGCAACATATGAAAAGATAGGTTGTATTAGACCTCAAACTTGTTTGTTGGTTTTGGTTGTTTTTTTTTTAAGACTTCAGCTTGCACTTTCATGACCTAGATATCTGATCACACCAAGTTATATCCTAAAGTGGTATCCCATACTTTCTTACCAAACATCACAAACAAAAGAATTTTAAAAACCAAAGTAATACATTTCTTGCTACTGATAGTGTCTTTATCTCTTGATTTAGTTCATTACTATGAAATGACTTCACACATTTAGCCACATGTTCTAATTTTCTTTAGGCAAAATTACTACACAATCATCATTGCGCTCATTAATCTATGATACTTATTTTAAAGATATAAACCAAAAACACAGAGAAAGTTTATTATCAGCATGATCTTACTATCTTTTTGAGCTTAACTCAGAAGAGTGAAATTACACAGCACTGAACTGTCACATTTTACTCTTCAGTGGAAGAGCTTCAAAATACTTACACTTCTGTAACTCACAAAGAAACTGGATGTATGCAGTATCTTAAACAATTTACAGAAGAGCTGTGTGTCTTTTAAGCTATTACAGTTCTTACTTAACTCCCTTTCATACAGCTGAATTTTGCATCTCAACTCTGGATTTACAAGTATTTCTCTATTCTTCAGCTGAGTATTTTAAAATTAGCTCTTCTGTTCTAACTCTGTGCTGACAGGAATGCCTTGAATATTTTTTTCAAAATAATGTCCTAACTGACCAAAATCCAAAGCACCGTGAAATGTTCTGCGTATACAATAGTATCTCTATGACAAAAATGTTCCAGATTAAATGTACGAGTACACATTCACATCTTTGACGCCGATATGGAACAGCTTCACATATGGAACTGTAGAAAGGTACATGATAAAAGTGGCTTAAGGAAAGCTTCTTAGAAAACATTTACTAGAGTGCTAGCCACACAAGGAAACACATGAAAGATCATGCGAAGTCAACAGAAAATAGTTGTGAAAGAATGAGACAATACAGACAGAAAAAGATACTGCAGGAGCTAAGAAGAACTGAAGATGGGGACAAAAAGACGAAAGTTGGTGAGATCAGCAGAGGATGGGAATACCAGAGGAAAAAAAAGAAAATTTCAAAATTTGAAGCCTAAAATTGGCTTCATTCATCCATACTACAAAACTAAATAGCTGGTTGACAATTAAATAACTAGTTGGATCTCCAAAAGCTCCACATGCTCAATCTCTCCTCAGAAGTACAGGAAACTGCATGGATGTAAATGTGTAAATTTCAGACTCAACATTTCGGGCTCATAACAGCATTTTTAAAAGACGTAGGCAAGCCAGAGAAAGTAATAACAGACTATTTGGAAGTGACTAAAGTACAAATCAAGTTTTTGGGACAAAGAACGAAAAAAGAGAATAAGTTAGACACATTACAGACAAAGATGCATAGTAACAAAGAAGTTAAGCTTAAACTAAATGTTTCAGCTGCGGATTTCAAGCAGGTCTATTAAAATTCTATTATCCTAAACATTTATTGGAATACGGATGTCTTAATCTGCTGTTTAAACCTGCAAATGTGAGTGCAAACAGATGTCTCAGTCTATAATATTATTTGTGTGCATGTACATTTATGTAAATGTAGTAATGCAGATGAAAACAAGTATAACTGAAAACTCCTTACAAGCATGAGTCTCAACCAGGGTACCTATTTCATTGGAAAGTGGGGGAAGAGGCCAGCAGAAGAAGAATGGGGAGAAGGAAGTCCACCTTCTGCTAAAAAGTAAGATTTAACCCAGTAGTTTGCACAGGGCCCAAATGAGAAGACACAGTAAGTTTTTCCACATTATTGTTTGTAAAGTTGAGGCCCGATTCACTAAAAAATTAGTAAGAGCCCTAATCTATTTTTGACGGTTACATGAATTCCTGCTGAGCAATCTTGGGAAGTTCCTGTATGGTCTTGTCTAAACACAGTATCCCTACCAAACGTTTTCAAACATATGGTAATATTTCCCAGTTCTTTACTGTACACACAGGAAATATTTTATAAACTTTCATTTAGTAAATGAGCCATTTTTCATTATTTTTGCCATATATATTAACTTTTTAAGTTTAGCAAATCAGTAACACAGAAAACAGTTTCTTCTTTTAGGTTAGATACTTCCATTTCTTATGAACAAGAATTCTGTTTGGAATTTCAAAAAAAGCAGGCACAGAAAATATGTTCCATCCTGGCCTCACGTATTCCATTGCATAGCCTCAATAGCCTACAAATGAATTTATGCCTGAGGTACTAAGTATTTCTGACCTGAACCGTGGGTTTTTAACTCTGAATTTTCAAGTGCACCCTGCAGGTGATATGGACTGAGAGCTGCAGAAAACCTCAGTTTGCTTTCAGCCCTTCTGATTCAGCTGCTTAAAAAAATATATCCACTCCCAAAGATAGAAAAAGACATTCACCTGTCTTGGGAAGTACAACTGTTTAATTAAAGCCTTCAGGAAAAACGTTAGAAGATGGCAGAACCCAAACCCTTTATAAAGGAGGTTTTTTACCTTTTGTACTACTAAGTCGAGAACATCAGTGTGTTACAGACCACTGCAAAACAATAAAATCATCAATGCATTTTCTCCAAACCCTAATTAGTCGTGAAGATGACTTGTGTCCTTTTCTCTCCCTATAGGGAAAGTCTGGTCTCCTTTTCAGGAAGGTACAGCTGTTTATCCATTTTAACCTTGCCAACTTAAGTGTGGGAATCCTGGGTTCCAGCCTCCCTTCTCAGTCCCAGACAGCTATGGACTTACCAATCAGACTTGCAGGGAATGATTGAAATCCAGTGGCACTACCAAGGTCTTGCATTTCAGTAAACAAGGCATCTCTCAATGTTTATGTTCTCTCCAAGACAATCTATGCTTTCATATAATCAAGACAAGGTCTAGAATTAAATGTCCTTGTCAAAACCCAGTTCATTTTACAATAAACATACTTGCTACCAAGTCAGCTTGCAAAATGACATCTACAAAAAAGTCCAAAGTTGACTATTTGATCAAATATCTGCAATCATGGCAGTTTCACATTACATGGTGGCAAAAAGGGAATTAAAAAAATGTATCAAGTTATGCTATGATATGCAACAGTTAAATACATACAACTGATCTACAAAATAGCTTAATAGTTTCACACAAAGATCCAATGACTTCAGATCACAAGAGAAGCTGATTATCTAAAAGGCAGTAAAGAGATTTCCAATCACTTTGCAATCTCCCACTGATTTTACCTGACACAGAAGACAACAGGGAAAAATGGGATCCAAAATAACAGCTATCAGTTGTATCTGACATCTTGAGAACTGCTCAGGATAGAAGGTGATACTTTACCATCTCTTCTCATAAATTTTCATATATTAGACAGAAGTCTTTAAGTTATCCTAAATATATTGGCAAAATGCTTCACTGCTACACAGGCTGAGGGAGTTGGGCTTGTTCAGCCTAGAGAAGAGAAGGTTACAGGGAGACCTAATCACGGCCTTCCAATACCTAAAGGGGACCTACAGGAAAGCTGGCAAGGGGCTCTTTCTTAGGGAGTGTAGTGACAGGACGATGGGGAATGGGTATAAACTAAAAGAGGGGGGATTTAGATTGGATGTTAGGAAGAAACTTCCCTGTGAGGGTGGTCAGGCACTGGAACAGGTTGCCCAGAGAAGTTATGGAGGCCTCGTCTCTGGAAGTGTTCAAGGCCAGGTTGGATGGAGCTTTGGGCAATCTGGTCTAGTGTAGGGTGTCTCTGCCCATGATGGGGGGGTTGGAACTAGATGATTCTTGTGGTCCCTTCCAACCCTAACCCTTCCATGATTCCATGGTAAGTCTGTCAAAATTATTTTTTCATCAATGACTCTGCAAGTAGATTTTTAAGTGGAATTAGACTACTTTCATGTCTTGATCAATTTGCTAGCTATAGCAAGTTTCTAAGAGCTCACATTCAACTGAACTGCTATGTTTAGGTACACAGTCTAAATTTTCAGCACACATGAGGTAAAAACGCAATAAAATCTCAACAGAATTTTTAGCCAGCATGTTCTACTTCAGATCTATGGTTGTCTACTGGCTGCTTGTAACTTCCACTACATCTTGTCTATGTCAGTATTAGCCACAAAACAGGTATAATTTTCACTAGAACCTAATTCCTGTTACTGTAAATTTTGTGGGTTTTTTCTATTAATTCTATTTTTACTCTACTTTTTAGTCACACTGTTTAGAGTGAAAGGATGTCACGTCACATGTTGTAGGGAACATACCAAAGCTGGAAGACATTCTGGCTTAGACATTACTTAGGGATCGATCCTTGATCCTTTCACTACACAGTGCACAGAGCATTAAACTCAAGTCCTTCAAGTCCCCTTTCTGCAGCTCCTGCTTTCTGATTTCCAGCCAGGCACTCAACTAAACAGTAAATCTGACTATCCTCTCCCTGTTGACATGTAGGTAGTGGTAAGGAGAGGAACTATTTAGTAGTTGAAGAGATAGATGTTTCAGAGCACCCCTGATTCTATCACGTGCAACTTTACATGCCACAAAATAGCACTTTTCCAGTCAAAAGCAGTCCCATTTTCTTTTGCCCCCAGATGCTCATTCCTGTCCTTACAAAGACCCCTCAAACTGTGGCAGAACACAAGCACAAGTATTTGTGCAACTACATGATAAATTTCACTAGAAAACTGATCCGGGTTACAAACACATCATCAGCAGTAAAAAAGTAGTTAGGTTTATCACCGACTAACTCTCTTGCCATGTAGCTGAACAAAGAATTTTGCCACCCTCTTACACAGGGTGACAGAGAAAATATAAGCTGTCAGAGACACAGAGAGTAAGAACTATTTATTTGGCAGGAGTTTTGTCTTATGTGAGTTGAAAGCATATGTGAAATTGCAGCCTCATTTTCAGAACTGTGGCTAGAGTTCAAGAGCAAAGCAATCCGGGAAGAGAGAATACTAAGATTGAGTTGAACTTCTGTTTGAAATCAAAGAACTGAGGTCAAATTTCATTTTCCTCTCTAAACAGTTACGGCAAACTTGCACTAAGGCAAATCTCATCATTGTTACAACAAATTCACCAGTAACCAAGCAAAAGTGCAAGACTTTTAAAATGGAAAAATATTACTCATAGCTAATTTAAAAGACAATACGGATATACAAAAGAGTACAGAACCAAACTATTTTAATCAACCTAACAGTGAAAATCCTTTCCAGCAGGTTTATTATTTCATTGTTGTAGGAGAAACTGGTAGTAATGCCTACACTTAAAATTACCCATGGCTTTCCATTATATAACCCTGTTCTAATTGGCTTTTAACTTGCCATACAAAACTTGTTCGGACTAAAAATCTCTCCTATCATTTGTTGGTTCAAGTTCATGTTCTGAAAAGCATCAGATACAACCAGTCCAACTACCTACAAAAAATACAGGAAAACAGTAAGTTTACTCATGTTAAGTCTTTCAGCTCAGGTCTTTCATTACAGCCTCCAGTACTTCAAAGTTCTGGAGAAGGTATTCCTTTTATGTGCTCTAGAATGGTCTCCTAGGAAACAAAGGGCAGTTAGGACTAAGAGAAAGGTTAAATTTTAAAGTCTTATTATAATTTACACAAGCTATATTTCTAATATGTGTTAGTATTTAACATAAGCTTTAAAGCTTGCCTTGAGGGTTTCGCTCAGCAGCATGTGCTAACAACTACTAAAACTGGAATTACTGAGCAGGTCACTTAATGATGAAGAAAGATTCTTATGGCTTCACCTAGGTCATTATTGCAAACAAAAATCAGTAAAGTTACCATGAAGTAGTAAGAACACCACTATCTTTGGGTCAAAACAAGAAAGAAGTCCATGAACAGCATCAAAATAAATACTATCATATTAAAGTAAGCTTTTACCCATCATGAAATTAGAACAATGTTTTACTTAATAGACTAGGCACTGCAAAAAATTGAAACAAACTATTCTGGATGCTTCTGAAACTGCCGCTGCCATTTCTATAAGAGCTGAAGAATGAAAATCTGTACTTCCTCCAGTTTTTAAGATAGCTAACCTAATTACATATGGTGTTAGACATAAAAATGAAATTCTAATGTCTTCCCTTGCAAAGTGACACCTCATTTTAGCAAGTCAAGCTTACTGACTATTCATCTAATTTAATATCTTTATATTTGTATTTTTTTAGAAGCGAATATAAAATTTGCCTGATACTTACTCTTTAAAATCAATACTTCACTTTACTGTTTCCTTAGAATCAGTTTTTCAGCAATTAATCCTTGCTTTTTTCCTTTATATAAAATTCATAACAACGCAAGTGTTTAGAGACCCAGAATCATGTTCTTATAGATCTATAAAAGCACACAGAAAGATTGTCCTTACCTCGCAACTTCGGAATGCTGAATGAGTTGTATCTTAACTCCCCTGTACTTAAGTGTTTGCTGTTTTTAAGACGGTGCAATTCGAACTAAACATAGTATTCCTGCTGAAGTCATGCAACTTAATTACATAATGACATTATCAGATTTCAGTTCAAATAGCAATTATGACATATTTAGCATTTGTCTACCCTTGAAGAAATCTTGTTGGTACTATTTTACCAGCAGACTAATAGCCTCACCTATACTAAGATTATTGATATTGCTGATGTGTACTCCCATGTTTGGATTTTTCTCCCATTGTTGACATAGTCTGATAACCTGTTGACAATCTTATCATAGAACCAATTTGCAATTTAGTACCTACAAAATAATTTCAAGCTAAGCCTGGTTTTATTCCTTTGCATATTTTAACAACTAATATGCTAAGTGTCTGCACTGAAATTTGTCCTTCAAAGCCCTAATTTATATTGCCTCTCACCTACCATATCTCTCTTCCTTGTTTAAATAATTTAAGAATAATGTGTTTCTGTGTAAGACTAAAGATATTGACAGAAATTAGTAGCCTCATTTCTAAGGTATAGAAAAAGCAGCATTTTTAACTACTACTCTTCATAGAAATGCCATAGATATGCCTACCAAAGGTTTAATAAACTGCAGTGAAAAAGAGTAAGTAATAAGAAGAGCTGGCGGTAAAGAGCCATTTAAATGAGTACTATCTATGTATTTTAAACCATCCACCATCTTGATAAGGATCACTGCTTCCTACAAAACCCCAAATGTGTTAGATTTTCTTGTCTAACCATTACTCTTTTGAGGTTTTCTGTTGTATAGACTGAGTGATCCAGTGTACATTGGTAAAGTTTAATCTCAGTCTGGTATCAAAAGCCAGACAGCATGCTTTCCTGTACAACCTACTTGAATAAAAATAAAACAAAGCCAATTTTAGTAACTTACTTGCAAACAAAAGAAGTTAGGAATCCTAATAAGCAGTGTTAAGAGTCAGCTCACAAGAAGATCTGATCAGCACTGCATAGGCAGATATGAGAACTCTATCTTGTAATGGCTTGTTGGGCAAGAGTTTGTCCTCAGGGAAGAACGGTCACGTGTTTAACAGAAATTAACTACTCCTTCCAAGGTATTACCACTATTCACATTTTATTTTGGCAGTGAAAATTGTTAACACAGTTATTGAATGTACTTATCATAAAAACATTTTGAACAGAGCACTGCATACAGAAAAGATTAAGGTTACAATTCTCCAGGTATCAACCTTATGAGGCTTCATGCAGTTAGTGAACATACATAAAATCTTCAGTTGACAGGCCTCAGCAAATAACTGGCACCGTTTTATACCCATACAAGAGAAAGCTTTTAATGTCACATACCGATTTCTTTTTAATGTCCTCCAGATCTTTGAGTTCATTCTCAATCTTTGTGATTAATTCCCTGAGTTCATCAAGATTAGTGCAAATAAGCTAAAAAACAAATGAACACAAACACTTGGTAATGTGGGACTTGGAAAATGTACAACGAAGTTAAAATCTAAAAGCACATGTTATTACTTAGTGCCACCATTTGATTTGTATTTTGTTACAGCATTTTTAAATGTAAAAAAATAGGACTTTCTGAAAGGACTAAAATCTAGTAAGAAAAGACTTTACTCTTCAGACATAAACTGTATCTCTGCCTGTAAGCTTCCACTTCAAAATGTAGGTATTTTCTTAACTCTTGTGTGAATGGCAGCTATCCAATTTGTCTCAAGCACAGTAATGAGCTGGAAGATGTTTGAGTACCAAACAAATCCCTAAATTGAAGCGTACTAGTTTTGGACTACACTGTGGTTATAAGATCATTACACTTGTTCCAACTTTTTCCTGAACATAACTTTGTATGTTTACACAGAGTATTCCTGAAAGATAACCTAGCCACGTATCTCAAATCTACCTACCTATGTTGTGAAAAAGTATTAATATTATTCTCATTCCTGTTTTCAGAAAATAGCTTTTTACATTTTTCCTTTCAGAATATGGCTGCTATTCTCTTGAAAAAATTATCAAAAGTAATCTGTATGTTTTGGCTTACCATCATTTAGGGCAATTAAAGACTTAATAAACTGGAAATTATTAAGGTATTAGGTTCTTTCAGCTTATTGTATGTTAAGACTTGCATCTTTCTGAACAGCCTAAAGTGGAAAAGTTTTCATTACTACTGAAAACATGTTGAAATAATTTAAGAAAAATCAAATCCAAGCAGAAAAAGAAAACCAGAAAAATGCTTTTATCATACAACTGCTGATTCTTATTTTTTCCCCAAATCAGTAGTTCATAACAATATATTTTTACTTCAGTTACATGTGAAGGTTTAGATTTGCAGTAAATTAATATTAAAAAAACCCCTCTGTTTCTCTATTAAAACAGAGAACTTTTAGCAAAATAGATAAATTTCAAAAACCTCTAATGCATACCTGCCATTATTTTCTTAACACTTGTGTACAATTAGGAGCACTGGGGAATCGGAGTGACTCAAGCTACAGTGTTGAGTTTATGAGACTCAAGTTTACAGTGTTCACATTTATGAAGTTTAAAACAGCAAATGAATACGGAAATTGGCACTGTCTTGCTGTAGACTATGTATGTAAAAGTAACTTGCAAAAGGCTTCTCTCTTTACCCAGAAAACAGTATTACTATGTGTAACTCTATTAGGTTCAACATGCATGTCCGTCCTGCACTTAAAGAAGTTCCAAATATGCAAGATGTAAACTGGAAGCCAAATACTGACTTCTCATTTCCCATGTGGCCTACAAAGAAATCCATGACACTGTATTATTATACAAAAAGGTGCAAGTTTGCCATATCAAGCCCTTGACAAAAGTCAATAAAGGCATGGATAAAGGTTTTTTCCTATGCACTTATAGTCCACTCCTTTGACTATATACCTGACAACTCAGTTTTTAAATTGTATCAGTGCTTTTTATTTTCTCCTATGAGACACATTTAATTCAGTGTACCATGGATCAAAGATACAGCAGAACTATGAATCAAATCAAGAAAATGTCTTCATCTGCCAGAAGTGGGTGAATTTCCCTCTAGGAATTCACTTCTAGAAAGGCAAAAATTTTAAGAAGGATGATTTCACTATTGTTAGTTGAATGCTGTCCTGAAAATACCAACTCTATCTTTGATTTCACCACAAAAACTCCTACATGTCATCAGACATTTCATGCGGTCAAACTTTTCACAAGTCCCAGTTCTGTTTCTCATTTTCAGAGCAGTAACTTGAAAGATAAGGATCAGATTTGCAAAATCGTTAGTGTGTACCAATCCAAACAACATCAATGGGAAAAAACAATGCAAATATATAAAGTCTTGATGCTGGGGGTGACAGAGAAGAGCAATCAAATCTCTAAGTCCCAATTTTTATAAGAAGAGGTGTACATTTGAGACTAATATCTGTGTGTCAATTACCCACTGGTAAAAAAAAGGAACAGCATTTCAGCTTAGAGGATTTACTGTGGAAATTCTTACAGAATGAAGCCAACGTTTTGAAGATGAAAAGAACAGTAATGAAAAAATGTAGGATATTTTAATGATCATTTTGATACGGAATCTAGCTGCTATTTCCAATGATGAGACTCTAATACATGTTTCAGTGTCCTTTGCTCATGGATTTTCATTGGCTGGACTTAACAATTCAATTTTCTGCAAACAACACTGCCTTTCCAAATTGTTTTGTATGTTTGCACAGGTAAATTCACATGAAGGCAAAAAGAAAGGTACTAATGTGACTATCTAATCACTCTGTCACATTCCGATAGCTCACTGGTAGTTTCACACACTGATCTTGAAGAACATGCCTTCTAAACATCTATCATGAGAAAATGAATCTGAAGAGAAAAAATGTTTCCTTTACAATTCAAAGGTAGTGAAAGATTTGTCCATATTCTTTAGAACACTACATGGTGGCTTCAAGATTCAGGTTATAAATATTTCCATTAATGTACAAGCCAAAGTAATTAGTTATGTATTTGCTAACAACAGCACAGACATGTTCACAATCAGGCACAGTAGGGCTTAATTTTCTTAGACAATAAGCATCCTGGTTTTCACCTAAATGCAATGAAAGCTTCAGGTATTCAGTATTCCAGTAAATTTTCAAATTTGGTATTCAAGTTTCTTGTTAGGATACAATCTCAGATCTCGGTAATCTCTCAAAGACCCTCACTGACTTCTAGAACTTCAAAGAGGAAAAGACAGGAAATCTCCCTGATTTTTGTAAGGAAAGACACAGCAACCAAGCTCTATTCCAACTTGGAACTCTCCTGTGATTAATTTCTCAGAATTTAAAAATGATCAATTTATCATTATAGAAACCAAACTAATCTGTGAATCTATTAATAAATACAAACCTAGTATACTCCCCCAGATCAGTGATGGTCCCTCCTTGCATCCTTTAACTTCAGCCAATTTTTAGCATAATTTTTACTCATATCAGTAGGGTCTTGTGCATAACTTCAGGTTATCTGTGTAATGATTTAAAGTTAAACTTTTATTTCCTATGAACCTGCTCTTCTATTGCTGCCATCTCCACGTGAAAAATGTCCAAATAGCCCCATTTCAATATCTATATTTAATATAGAACATAACTGATAAAACTGAAACTGTTAAGACACAGTTAAACAGAAAAGCTGAAGTTAGTACAGCTTTTTAAAATGTGTCTGTTCCTTTCTTCCTTAATTATAGTACATGTAGGTCTATATAGCTACATGTGTATATATGTGAGGGGAAAGGAAGAAAGACTGAGACAAAGCACTTGTTCTCACACCTAAATATACTTTGTAACTGGAAAAGAAACCCCCAAAAACCACATTAGTATCCCTTCTGTATGGTGATATAATTACTGTCATTTCTTTAAAACATTAATGAGCAATTGTAATAAGCTTGGAACTCAGAATTTCTTTTAAAAGGAAATACGCAACAGCCAACTAACTCATGATGTAGGAAGCTGTAAACTCACTTCCCAAACAATATTAAAAACAGTTTTTTATTTGATAAAGAGAACTTAATTTGCATCTACTTTTGTTCTGGGTTTGGTTTTTTGTGTTTTTTTTTTAAAGCAGCCTTCAGCTTAGAAATTAATACAAGGTCTGAAATCACATACAAGGAAGGAGTGTTCACTACCCTATGCTTTTACCGCTTTGTGCATGACATTCAAACTATGATAGCAGAAAATCTGTGGAGCATGTGTCCTCAAAATGTTTAAAAATGGCATTTACAAATGTTAGGATTAAGTAGTACAATTATGTCCTGAATTTTCTTGTTAATAAGTGATCTTTTATGTATAATTTGGGTCACTGTACATATTAGAAGATTTATTAATACTAATTTTCTCAGCTTTAATGTCAAGCTGTGATTTTCAGGTAAAGGATCTATACTTAAGTACAGACCTACACTTAAGTCCAGTCTTTTGCAATTAAGTGCCTTATGATGTTTTTTTTTGCTGGGTTTTTTGTTTTTTTTTTTTTTTATATTTGTAGGCTGCAGGCACATAAAACATCTTACAAATTTTCATTTATTTACTTTCTTTCAAAAGAAGTGATGTTTAGATATAAATAGCAATATTCTTACGGTTATGCCCTCCTCGACATACCTCACAGGGTCTGTATACGCTCAAGCTGTCTTAACAAATATTTTTAAAAAAATATACTCTCACTTTCAAACAGTTACATAATTTCATTGTTTGGCCATCTATGTATGTGGAGGAGAGTATCTTGAAGAGTGCTTTACTAGGCTCTAAAATTCTTAGTAGTATTCCAAATAGAAATGTTTTAGTATTTGCAAATCCTTCTGACAGTCATGCTAGTCCTCCTGGTCCTCTTAATAAAGCAGGTTAAATTGTTAAAAAGTTCCCTAGTAAGATTAAACTACTCATGCTAATCAATTTTAGCAAAATAGCCAGGATTATTTTGTTACTTTTTAATCAACATTTTACATAGGTAAATGTAATAATGTTTATTTTTGCACTTAGATAAATAGGCAAATGTACAGTTTATCTTGGTTAGATAAAAAGTTGGGCTAAGTTTTAGATAATGTTTTAGACAAATTAAATGTGGTAGTTTAATACTGTAAAAAATTATTTCTAAGCTAATCACACACAACCATGGCATGCAGATAATGTGCTCGGAAAAATAAAATTTTTTAGACACTGTACCTATTTTTTTGGAACTGCTGGGAAACATTTTAGTCACATCACCATTATCATACAGACAAAAGTCGGAGTACACTTAAAAATCAGTCTTTTCTCAATATTGATTGTTACTAACCAATTTTATCAGCAGAAATTCTCCTAGCTTCACCTGAAACACACCATCATCATGGAACTGATTCAGTGTGAGGGTTTTACAGGAGAATGATGATTTAATGTGGGTCTATTGCTCAGAATAGCACAGATTGCTTTCAAAAAAAAAAAAAATTTATAGCCAAAGGAGAACTTCAATCTAAGCAGGCATGCATACATAAATTGTGACTTAGAACCGAAGTACTGTAACACTTCTATTACAGTACCATAAAACCATTATCATAATTAGCACTCTTTTCTTAGTGCTTTCTGGTCTAAAGGTCACATGCAGATAAGGAGTAAAAGTTGCAAAAAAGTTGCACAGAAACCAACAAATTTTCCCAAGCCCTTGAGTAAAGAAAGCTAGGTTTCAACTCAAGGACCAGTGTCACACCTCATATAAAACCCAGATCATTTTATCCCAGAAAACTGTAACTACCTTAAAAATTCCATTAAAAACCACTAGTTTTTACAGGTTTTATCCTATAACAGATTTATCTGGGATCTTAAACAATACTGTGAAACAGTGTGTAAACTGCACATAATAAAAAACACTAAAACATTCTCTAACAAGAAAACATGAAATGCATGTTTAAAAACCACTATCTGATTAACACTTTTGAACGAGGAGAAGGAAATTAATCTTTCCAAGATCTCTATCAGAAACTAAAGGACTTATTTTAGACACTCAGATTTCAAGTGCTTAAAACAAAAATTAAAATAATTTACCTGAAATTCTGGTATGGTAGACTTTGTGACACCTTTCCTCTTCTTTGTGATTGCTTTTTTAGATACCGATTTTTTTCCTTGTAAGATTAAAAGAGAAAAGCTTCATAATGCTGTTTGTTGTGCTTCATTAATAAAACCAAATTACATACAGACTTGAAAGTTAAACTATAACTAACAGATGGCTGACAGTTAAGTCATGTAAACATGATGAATCAGAACTAGACTCAGCAAAAGCAAACATTAAACTACAAGTATCTGTGTAGGGCCATCTTTTTGGGGAAAAAAAAAACAAGAAAAAAGAAAAAAAAAGAACAAACCCAGTACTTAATAATTTAAGCCATAAAAGAAACATTCAGACCACTGTTCTGAAAGAAGTAAAATTCAGAACTTATGCCATGAACTTAAAAAATATATCATCTTACCTGCAATATTTGTTCTCTGACACTGTAAAGTGAATCACACATTAGGGTCTGGGACCTCTGTATGTTACAGTAAAAAAACACCCTCAAAGCACAAGCAATACCTAGAAATCCCCAAATGAACACACTGAAGCTACCAATGAAATCAGATTACTGATTTGTTTTTTCTGGCTCTGGCAATACCTACTATTTTACGAGAAAACAAACACTTTCATCTAATGCCTTTCACACCCAACTGTGCTATATAAGGACATGGATGTAACTAAAAACCTCCTTAAATGTAAGGCAAGTGCTTTACTGCCTATAGTATCAGGGTTTACAAGTCACATATCTCAAATCAAGTAGTTATGTCACCAAGCCATATATGCAAGATAATTTCTACGTGCACATAGTAAATTAAAACAAGCCTACTTTTGACCTGTTAATTCAGACTAAAACCATCACTCTAAGATTACCACTGTGCTGAGATTCAGGAGTCCTGAACAACAATTAAAAACTTTAAAAAAAAAAAAAAATCATACAAAGTATGTGGAATTTGTTGTCAAATAGAATCATTACAGGCACGTAGTAATAACACAAACACAGGCAGATTTGATATTTATATTAATGAAAATATTGGCAAGAATTGCATTTATTTTTTTTTTCTAACAGGTGCTTGCCTGTGTGTGCAAATCCATACATACGTATACACACGCCTATTCATAGATGCCTAGGCATCTATTATTTTCAGTTTATTATACTATTCTATTTTCAGTTTATTACACTGTGAGTTTCCTCAACATTTTACCTGGATCTGAAAAAAAGACCACTTAAGAGACAGGGCACAGGGCTCAAAGGATCTAGATTTAAAACTCCACATAAAATCAAACCATATAAAAAAAAACAATAAATCAAACTATATTTGAAATTCCACATCCTGAACATGTAACAAAATTTAAAAGGGCCCTCAGCTACCAAGAATAAACACTCACAGATGTCACCTGACAGAACAAGTGATAAAACAGAGAAGCATGCTTATTAGAACGTCTCAAGTGTTTTGACAGTGTCCCAAAAAGTCAGCATTTTTGTTACGTATTTTATGAATCCAGCTGCTGAGAACAGTGCTGATTGTTTAATGAATTAAACAGATGTTTAATATAAGCTTTCTTGACAAACTGACTCAAAAAAAGTCTGATCCTTTGATGATCCATGGATCACCAAAGGATGGTTCCAAAGGAACGATCCAAGTGGTTCCTTGTTATAGCCCTGTAAAAGAAAGTTATCTGGGAAGAACATGAAGGGATTAAAACATGGGGCAGCTAGACTGTCTTGTTTTTTTACAAAACAAAAGATTTGAATAAGGTTAAAATGAAAATTTTCATTTGAACATTTTCAACATAGTTTTCAGTAAATATTTACTTGAATATTTTCAGCACCAGGTGCTGTACAATGCAGTGCACTTCAAAAAAATAACAGACTTAACAGAAATATACTCTCTTTTCCTCAATACTTCCTTCTGAAAAAGGGAGAAAAATTGTTGGGAAGAATTACAATTAACTACCCAAAAAAAGGGAAAGTATTTCTTCCTTTCACAGCAACATCTGAAATGCATGCGGTATGGAAGATACAAGGTAACAGACAGAAATAAAAAAACCCAACAAAACCAAAACAAAAAAACAAACAAAAAACCAACCAAACAAAAAACCCCAACAACAAAACACCAAAAAAACCTGACTAGAAGCACATGGAAAATAAACCTTACCTTCTGTGTAAACTGAATCAAGAAAAAGAAGTCTTTGAAAATAGAGTACAACATATGGGTTGTCATAAAGTGTACCTACTAGAATATACGTACCATAACACTTACACAACTCCCAGGCAGACATGTGCCACGAACTAAGAATGTATCTGTACAGAGCAGGACCACAGCCTCTTTCCCACTTTGTGACTATACACACCAGACACCCTATAATGCAGGCAAATTATCAGACCACAAGCTGACAAACAGCAAAACCAACAGCAACGTTAAGGGATGCCAGCCTCTACAAGCTACCTACTACTGGCCCTCTCACATGTAGCATAACCATGCGAATGCTTCAGCCATGCCGCCACAGAGAAGTCACTCAGCTTCAACTGCCAGGTTGAAGTGGGCATAGATCCTGTATGGCGGGTAAAACCATTACAGAGTTGAACAGGGATCAGCTGGGAACGGCAGCTTCTCAAACCACTTCACAGAAGTCTGCTACAGCTCCTTTGCCTATAGTGCTAGGTGAAGAGACTACTTAATATGGCTTAAATTATTAACTTCATTAGATGAAGTAATGCAGCTAGACACATTTCGAATCACAGCACACTCAACCTTTCAGAACATAGTCAATCTACAAATGTATTTAATTTCTGTCTGAAAGCAATTGGAGTTAGAAAAATACACCTAAGAAATAATGAAGAGAAAGTAAATACTTCTAATAAAGAAGCTCATATGCATTATCTCTTCAGGTTACCTATTCCAATTCAAGACACTCTGCTTGCTCCCCACCTCTCGGTCCCCAGATTTTACTAGCCATAATTTATAAACCACTTACCAATAGTTCCACACATGGCCGAAATAATAAAATAATTTTGATACAAAAACTCTTGAAAGGGGGAACAGTGGCTCAATAAACAGACTGTCATCTTTAGAGGTCTTCAAGTCACAGCTGACCGGATCTGGTATTTGTGACAGTGCTGGAATCAGAGTAGGTAACCTACAGATGTTGCTTTCAACCAGCTTCTTTGGGTCTCTGTGACTCTTTCAAAGACTGCCTTGCACAGTATACATATATTAGTAACATATATAGGAATCAATAACTCAGGAATCCACTGAACAGAAGGAAGATAAATCAGATAATACTTCTGTCCAATGAATTTCTTTACACTTCTCCCTAATCATGGAAAAAAAAAATGAAAAAAAAAAACCCTCTTCATCAAAATAAATTAAGAGTTTCCAAAACTAAAACAAGAAGTCCAAAGAAAATAATAATCTTGAAATAGCTGAAGAGGCCCTCTTCAACGGCTGCAACTGTTGTTAGGTCTACCATCTTCAGGTACTAACAGTGGCCTCCCTATCCAGCAACGCAACAACACTAAATTATTTTTTGCAAAGTAGAGAAATACTTACTTGGACAAATACTTGATAAATGTTTTATAAATGTATTTGATGAAAAAATTCTGATATATTCTTATTCCTGTTTCCACTATAGGGCAATGCTTGCAATAAAAATTAAAGTTTTACTTCTTTTTTAATAAAAAGTTTGATTTCATACACAATTAACACTTCCTTGAAAAAAAGAGCTTTATTCTCCCTTGCCAGAATTATAAAACAACATTATTGAATAAAAAAACTAATTCATATTCAAATATATGCATACAAAAAAAAAACAAAACAAAACACCACCCCACAAAACAAAAAAACCCAACACTGCTGCAAATGGAACTGTTCTAAAGCTAGGAAATATCAGCCTATGTTATTCCTGTGTAACCTTACATTCACCTGCTAACACGACTCTACTGTGCCACAATTACTAATAATGTCTCCACATTGCCCTTTCCAACAGGCTCCACATCTCAGTTGGGTTTCAGTTCAGAGGGGAAAAGACTATGAGACTTCTTACCTTAGAAGTTGTAACTATCATCTCTTCTCCCCTCCCATGCTGCAGGAGAGGATCAGTTCTTTTTACACCACCTTCAGTATTAACAGAAAGCTAAGCTACTCCTGAGACTAGGGAGGGGACACTTCAGAAACCCAGGACAAGAACCCTTCCATATTCTGTGCAACAGAGTCCTTTTCATTGTGCAACAAAGTCCTTTTCATTCTCCACCAGAGAATAAACAGAAAACACACAACCACTTTATTCTTGAAGCCAAATACAAATCTTATTCTAAAGTAAACTATAATTCAGTACCTGTGGATATAAACCAAAACTCTTTATTGATCTGAGGCAGTATTTCTCTCCAATAGCATGCTACCAACCTATACCTAGAGCTGGTAGCATCAAAGCCCAAAAGCTCAGTTTGCACATTTTCTGACTGTACCTGCTAAAACAAACTATCTTGCAGCAGGAATGCAGTAAAACACAGGTTTTCCACAGTAAACTTAATTGAGTAAGCCCTTACTCATGTGCCAAAAAAGCTGGAAACTGAATCAAGCAGACCAAAGTAACATTAGCGTGGATACTGCCCTGTCAACCCAGAGTTTGGAGCTTGAAGGACAATGAGGATGGAAATCTGTATAGTGATGTCCTGGTTTTGGCTGGGATAGAGTTCATCTTCTACCTACCAAAGAGAGGGAGTAGCTGGTATAGTGCTGTGTTTTGGATTTAGGATGACGATAATGTTGATAACACACTGATGTTTTGGTTGTTGCTAAGCAGCGCTTAGACTGACTCAAGGAGTTCTCAGCTTCTCATAGTGCTCAGTGAGAAGGCTGGGGGTGCCCAAGAAGCTGGGCGGGGACACAGCTGTGACAGCTCACCCAAACTGGCCAAAGGGATATTCCATACTGTATGACAACATGCTGAACAAAAAAACCCCAAAAAACAAAACTGGCGGGAAATTGGCCAAAGGGAGGCAGTGGCCAATGCCCAGGAGCTGGCTGGGCATACAGTCAGTGGCACACAATTGCACTGTGCATCACCGGTTTTGTATAGTAGTAGTATTGATATTAATAACCTCATTTTTCTGTCCTATTAAACTGTCTTTATCTCAACCCACAAGTTTTACCTTTTCCCCCCCCCGCCCAGTTCTCTCTTCCATCCCACTGCGGGTGCAGGGGTGGGAGGGAAACAGTTCTGTGGTTTCACCGCCTGTTTGTTGTGGTTGAACCACAAGTATTACTGTAAGACAATAACAGAGGCTAGTGAAAGCACTGAAGTGAATGTGAAAAATGCTATTCTGAGAGAAGTTGATTTCAAAGTAAGTGAACATTGTATTGGAAAGCACTGAAATACTTGTACTGTTTGAAATAGTGTATTCCAGGTTTCACATATGAATCAGTCTGAGAGGAAAGACAGTACTTTATATAACAAACCAAAATTAAACAAAACTAAATGAGAAAAATAATTTAAAACTGAGTGAGTTTTACATTACTGCTTTTTAATTTTTAATGCTAAATTAATGGTGATCACAGTAGGTGGAAGAGAAATGTTTTCCCTGCTTTGAGTTATCATCTGTTCTAATCTCAATTCCAAGAAATTGGATTATTTTACACTTCTGACTGAAAGTTAAGAGCTATTTTTTATCCATTTTCTTTCTACATATTTATAATTGTAATGAAGTAATTTGCTAAATAAATTCCTTGCTGAAAGTCAAAAACCAAATCCAGATAAACAGATCTTTCACATATTTCACTGTCGAAACAGTTAGAGATCTCCTGCTTCACCTGGACTGCCACAAGTCCATGGGGCCGGATGGGATCCACCCGAGGGTGCTGAGGGAGCTGGCGGATGTGATTGCCGAGCCGCTCTCCATCATCTACCAGCGGTCATGGTCAACGGGAGAGGTCCCAGATGACTGGAGGCTTGCCAATGTGACACCCATCCATAAGAAGGGTTGTAAGGAGGATCCGGCGAACTACAGGCCTGTCAGCCTGACCTCGGTGCCAGGGAAGGTGATGGAGCAGGTCATCTTGAGGACAATCACATGCCATGTCCGTGACAACTGGGGGATCAGGCCCAGCCAGCATGCGTTTGTGAAAGGCAAGTCCTGCCTGACCAACCTCATCTCTTTCTACGACCAGGTGACCCACCTGGTGGATGAGGGAAAGGCTGTTGATGTAGTCTACCTAGACTTC
>VWZZ01003581.1:8234-29015 GCA_013399095.1 Psophia crepitans | reverse complement strand
GTGAAGGGGCTGTAGCACAGGTCTTATGAGGAGCGGCTGAAGGAACTGGGCTTGTTTAGTCTGGAGAAGAGGAGGCTCAGGGCAGACCTTACTGCCCTCTACAACTACCTGAAAGGAAGTTGTGGTGAGCTGGGGGTCGGCCTCTTCTCACAGATAACTACTGATAGGACAAGGGGAAATGGCTGCAAGTTGTGTCAGGGAAGGTTCAGGTTGGACATGAGGAGAAATTTCTTCTCGGAAAGGGTGGTCGGGCATTGGAACGGGTTGCCCAGGGAGGTGGTGGAGTCACTGTCCCTGCAGGTGTTTAAGGAAAGGTTAGATGTGGTACTTAGGGATGTGGTTCAGTGGGTAATAGGTGTGTGTGTGGGGGCAGTTGGACTAGATGATCCTAGAGGTCTCTTCCAACCTTAATGATTCTATTCTATTCTATATATTTCTTTTAAATGACACCATTGCTGGAACGTTTCTAAGTTTTAAGATTCACTGGAAATCAACATTTTACTAAGCAACAGCCCCTGAGCCAGCTCTGAGAGAATTCTTAGATTTAAGTTCAGTAGGTCCAGAAGATGTCTGACTGCCATAGGTTTTTCTTTCAAGCCAAAATAAATTCCACAGATGTTATCACTGAATACATCTACAGGCAATTAACAAGGTAACATGAAAACTGTGACGTAGATGCTAGTTATGAGCACCCATAAAAACCACTAGGGAGATTCAATGCAACTAAAACAGAAGCTATCTCAAGTTGGTCTTGCCATCCGAGGGTGAAGAAGGGGGAATAAATAGGTAAATGATACCTCATATCTCTTCTAGTCCTATGCTCTTGAGATTTGTAAGTTACCTTATCAAGGACAATACAACCCATTTGAAAGTTCCCAAAACTTAAATAATTTTGACTTGAAAAAAAAGGGAACATTTTTACAGATCCAGTAAAACCTTTTTGTTATGAACTATGATATAAGTCCTTGTGGCTCCTCCTTGAAGAACAGAAGTAATGACAATCCATGCTTCAAATTATAAAGTGACAACATAGAATGATTTTTAATAAAAACTACTAATAATTAATAATAATTTTAAATAAAAATGCAATTTTTACTGCATATGCAGTGCAGCCTCATTCCTCCAGATGGGGAAATGGATATTTTTGACATCAAACACTAACTCAGCAGAATTTGCCATGGTAAAATAAAGTTAGTCCCTTCCAACGCAAGAATTCCTGTTGGTGTCCCTGCCCATGGCAGGGGGGTTGGAACTAGATGATCTTTGAGGTCCCTTCCAACCCAAACCATTTTGTGATTCTATGATTCTCATTGCATTCTAGCAGCAACTCCACTGTCTCAAATTGAAAAACTTGCCTGAATTTTCCTGATCACAAATTTGAGACACATTTGATGCCTTTCAAAGATTTGGCAACTACTGAGCATGTTTTCTCATTATTCTCCTAATCTTCTATCTTGTTTCCAACAGCTCCTCTTCTACAAAATACAAAGTGCAATAATCTGGAAAATGAGGCATTACTATAGACTTTCGAAGCTTCCACACTGACATAGCATATGCTTTTATATAGTCAAAACGGCAAAGCAGGTCTGAGCAAGTGCATTAATAATGCTGCTTTACAGAACAATGTAAGTAACCCAATAAAAACTCAGTGGTATGTGTTTCTGAAGATACTGACACTGCAGCTTAATGCACTGAATACATTGTTACAGCTTGGTAGAATACCTCATTTAATGGTTTCAACAATGGTTAAGAGCCTTTTCAGATCTAGAGGCTTGACAACAGTACAAGGAAGTTTTTACAACTCTGAAGACAAAAGTGAAGATTAAACTCCCAAGGACAGTAAACCAGACACTGCAAAACTGCTGCCAGGTTGTTAAATTAACTTCTTGACATTCAAGCAATGCTTGATCTCATACACAAAATGTAATGTACTCTAAATACATAAAATATACTTTGAAATAGGCTTTAGGCAGATAAAGACTGCTACGAATCTTTCAAAGCAAAAGTACAGGGCACAGAATTTGCATCAGGGTTCTTCTAAACGTGTGTGCTATATTGGTGTTTTCTACACCAACTGGAATAAAAGAGACTGAACTTCCACTTACTTCAACCTCTCCTTCAGGCACATCACGGTTATGTCAAGCAGTCTCTGGTTCATCCTCCTTTCCCAACCCTATGTATGTTCTGAATTTCATTCAATCCCTGTTTCAAGCATGCAATCATGGGATTCTCATGCTTTTCTACTGTGCCTTGCACTGTGCTCTTTGTTGTATGCCACAATTACTTCAGCATGGCTTTCTTAGTCCAGATCCAACAAGCCCATCACCACTGTCACAGTCTAATTCAAGGATTTATATCTTAATTTATCTAACTGCAGTAATTAAATAACATTTTAAATGAATGTGTAGCATGCAAGTCATTTACAGAACTACTCTCTGATTCTGTCATTCTACAACATTCAGTACTACCCTGTCAATAATATAGAGACACAACACTGCCAAGGTAATAACCATCACCTTTTTTCAAAGGCACAGACTCAATAAAGTGGTTACAACTTTCTTTTCATAACTTGTCAGAAAACCTCATAACCGTGGCAATGCTCACAACATGGCTGTGTTCTCCAGGAAGTTTTGCTCACAGTAGTTATGGGAAGTTTTCAGCTAAAAAACCTGCACAACCAGTCCATATTCATGAACTATATATTTTGGGTACCACTGCTACAGCAAGTCAGGAATGGGCAAATTATCTCAATAGAAACATGAACTCAAAAGTTACGTTTTGCTGTCTTACAGAACCAATAGCGGGGGAAAAAATCATCTTGTTAAAAAAAAGGAAAGGCAGTCACTTTTACATTCCTGATGCTCTCTCTTACCTCCTGTACTTTTAAAGAACATTGTAAACAGTGATTTTGGCTATGATGAGATTTAAATCAGGTATTTTTGTGAATTCAGAACAAGTTTTACTGAATCCCTTTCTGTGTTCTGCACTGTAACAATATCTTTAAACAGAAGACAAAATTTCAAAAGGGCTTTGAGAAATACTGTTTAGACTTAACTATTATGAAATACTACAAAACAATAAAGCATTAGCATGAATTGAATCCAATCCTGTCCATTTCAGCCTAAAAGCTACAGGACTAATGGAGACTTAACAAGCACAGGAAGAAAAGTTCTTTCTCGTAACACTGTATTGTTTTAGGAAAATTTTCTCCAGTGAGGTCAAAATTTGCAAAGAAGTAGTAGTCAGAGTAAGAAGGGAAATGTCTCAACATATTAAGAGAAAGAACAAGAGAGCATCAAAAGAAATAGGACCCTTCATATCGTACCCAGGACAATGCCTGTCACCGGCAGATAAGAATGTTTTATGCTGTCCGCCTGAATGGAAATGAACATGCCACTTGAACGTAACTTAGACTATCAGATCCAGCAGGTCAAGAAGTTAGAGACATGGGAGAAGTGAAAGTTAAGAAGAGAAACTTCCATCATTTCTCATTCAATAGACACACATGACATCTCCATGTGCAGTCAGGGTTGCAAAACTGTGCAAACACCAATGGAATGCATGTTACTCATTTCTGGATTTCGATCTGCACTGATGTATCTCCTTACCAGCTGAAACGGACAATGAAAGAGAGTAAAATCATAGCTCCAGTGTTTTCTGATGACGAAAGTATGCGTAATTAAAATCTAAGTTCAGAAGATTAATGGCATCTCGTACTCGTCTACAGTTACATATCCTTAAAAAAACTATACAGTAGTTATTTTCTATATTAATTTACTTCTGATGTTAAGCTCCTTATGACACAATATGGGTTTTCTTGAAAAACAGAGGTAAATGGCATTCTACTGCTGAATTTACTATTCAGTCATGTAAAACCACAAATTAAAACGGAAAGAACAACCGCTTTAAATCCCATGTTTTTAGTGGTGTGGAACACTAGCTTGTTTCATAGTAAGTTTCTGAAAGATATTTGGGTCCTAATACACATTATAAAAAAGCTCAGCACAAAGCACAAAGGATGATAATCGGATAAATCTCCATTATACTTCTGTATCAGATCAGCATTAGGTGAGCCTTGGTATTATGGTATTACAAAGCTCAAATTCTTTTTAGCACTTCAGAAAACAAACAAAAAAATTATTGCAAGAAATGGAGATTGCATAATAACTATACAGATCAATATAGCCAGGGATTTCTGTTTTCACTTTAGCATCTGTGCACCATACGCAAGACAGAAAAAGGAAACTGATGGAAGGGAAGTTCTCTCTTGATTCCAGTTTTATTAATGAGCTTTATTTCCACTTGTCCAGCCGCTAGCTGGGGTAAAACCACGACACCACTGTGTCAGTTAAGACAGGAATGTCAAATGAGAAGAACTGACTGTATTTAGGTATTGTGATTAAGTGTATTACGGTAAGCACTACAGTTTCCGCTAACAGTGCAGGACTTAGCCGGGGATCTACTCAAGGCCAAAACTTCTTTAATGTTACAGACTAAAAATTAGAAATTAAAAATATGAGAACTTTCATTGAGATTATATTACAGAATACATTTTAGTATAAATGTAATATACAGCTGTGATAGCTGTTCATGATGCATTTCTTTAAAAAAAAGTTTAAATCATGCTAGTATTTACAGTTCTAATAGCACTTCAAAGTTTGTCTCTTTTCATCTTTAAAAAGAAAACAATTTTATCTATAAAAAATTCTGCTAACATCCTATTTAGTATATTGAGTATATTTAGTAGCTATATTGAGTATATCAAGATGGAGGCAAACAGGCAGCTTTTCAAACCTTTGTTACTTTTATGGCACGTATTAAGAAAAGTTGTTAAGGCAGTAAACATGATCTTCATCAATTAAAAGCTACTTTAAAATATTGCCAGTCTGTATTGCTAACAGTGGTTGCCTTTCAAAATAATAATAAATTAAAAAATAGCACATGTTGTTCTATGAGTGTTGCTTAATTCACAGAAAGCAGATTTTTAAGCATGTGTTGTAAAATGAGGTTTACGATGAAGACGGCAACCTGCTTTAAATACTTTCACAGAAAACTAGAGGACACTTGGTCCCCAACTTTTTTTCAAATTAAAGAGCCCATATTTGTAGTTTGGTTTATTATTAATTTTGTTGTTGTTTGAAGAATTAAAACAGCTGATACATTTGGAGAGCTAACAGTCACAAAAGTGAATGCAAAACACATTACTTTTGCTGAATACTACATATATGAACTGCAGCTGTAACTCTTAAAATTTATGTTTAGATGTGGGCATTGAAATTTTGTGGAAGGAAGAGTTTGTGATTTATATGACATGACAGTTCGTTGGGTGTTCTGCATAAAGATTTGGGAGCTAAACATTACTTGTTTTGTTAGCTTTAAATTTCCACTCAACTTCTAGCTAAACTACATTTGTGTCAGATCTCTGAATTCTCTTACCTTTTAGAAGACATTTTGTTACACAGATTTTTGGTTTTGGCTTTCATGCTTTTCAGCTGAAATCCAGTATTTATTGCTCAGCCTCCACTATTCTGAAAATAAGCCTGTCACTTCAAAAAACGTAATGTTTGAAGCAGTCTACTAAAATCCAGCACAGACGGCTTAGCCCATGACTCAACAGAATAGAAGATCAAGCTTTATGGTGCTTCATATGACATCAAAAATACTACAACTATCGGACAATTTGAACTGACGTAAGGACTTTTTAACTTTGCTGTTTTAAAATTTTCCAGTGAGTTAACTGAAATCTGCGTCAGGTATCACCTACCTGAAACATGTAAGATGCTGCACACATCTGCAGTAAAAATGTAATTTGCATAAATTCTGTATCTCAGTTATTGGACTAAGCAGAGATGTGTCAGCCTCCAGTTGAAGAGGTACTGTTGGGTGATCTAAGACTGAAGTCTCACTTCAGTGCCTGGTAAAATTATGGAGAAAATTATGCTGGGAGTTATCGAAAAACACCTGAAGGACAATGCAGTCATTGGTCACAGCCAACACAGGTTCATGAGGGGAAGGTCCTGCTTAACCAACTTAATTTCTTTTTATGACAAGGTCACCCATCTGGTTGACCAAGGGAAGCCTGTCGATGTTCTCTTTTTGGACTTCAGTAAAGCTTTCAATACTGTTTATCACAGTACCCTTCTGGAAAAAATGACCAGCATACAGCTAGGCAAAAACATAATACAACGGGTGAGTAATTGGCAGGCTCGTCGTGCCCAAGGAGTTACAGTTAATGGAGTTACATCAGGCTGGCAGCCAGTCACTAGAGGGGTTCCCCAGGGCTCCATTTTGGGGCCAGTTCTTTTTAACATTTTCATAAACGACTTGCATGTGGGACTAGATGATCCTGGAGGTCTCTTCCAACCTTAATGATTCTAGGATTCTAGGATTCTATGATGGAAGGAAACGTGAGCAAGTTTGTGAATGATACTAAATTGGGAGGAGCTGTGGACTCTGTTGAGGGTTGTGAGGCCTTGCAGAGAGACCTGGACAGATTAGAGAACTGGGCAATCACCAACCACACGAAGTTTAACAAAACCAAGTGCCAGATTCTGCACCTGGCTAGGGGCAGCCCTGGCCGTACATACAGACTGGGGGATGACGCGCTGGAGAACAGCCACACTGAAACGGATCTGGGGGTCTTGGTTGACACCAAGATGAACATGAGCCAACAGTGTGCCCTGGCTGCCAGGAAGGCCAACCCTATCCTGGGGTGCATCAAGCACGGCATTGCCAGCAGGTCTAGGCAGGTGATTGTCCCGCTCTACACTGCGCTGGTGCGGCCTCATCTTGAGTACCGTGTGCAGTTTTGGGCATCACAGTACAAGAAAGACATAAAGCTATCAGAGAGTGTCCAAAGGAGGGCAACTAAGATGGTGAAGGGTCTAGAGGGGAAGATGTATGAGGAGAGGCTGAAGTCCCTTGGTTTGTTCAGTTTAGAGAAGAGAAGGCTGAGGGGAGACCTCACCAGGGGGAGTGAAAGGGCAGGTGATGATTTCCTCCCTCTGGTGACCAGCAACAGAACCCGCGGGAATGGCATGAAGCTGCATCAGGGGAGGTTTAGCTTGGATATCATGGAAAACGTTCTTCATCAAGAGAGTGGTCGGGCCGTGGAACAGGCTCCCCAAGGAGATGGTCACAGCACCGAGCTTGACTGAGTTCAAGAAGCATCTGGACGATGCTCTCAGTCATCTGCTCTGATTGGGCTGGTCCTGTGTGGAGCCTGGAGCTGGACTTGATGACCCTTATGGGTCCCTTCCAACTCGGGATATTCTATGACTGCACAGTTCCAGTAGGAATGATTTTAGATTCATGATCTCATGTACTTGCTCTGCATTTCTTTATAACTTGGATAAAGCAGTATTATCAGAAAGGTGAGAAATATCTCCACAAGTGCTAAGACATGAAACAGCATAGAAACATTTCAAGATACACTCTCAGTCAGATTCATTCTTGTAAATATTTTTTTGTAACAAACAGACTTTTCCAACTAATTATGTTCTCCGAAGATACATTCTGCAAACGAATGGTGGTTTCATCAGCTGATGATCCTGTCTTACAAGCTTGTGTTACTGAATAGAAAACTTTCACATTACAATTGACATCAGAAAAGTCTAATGCAATAAGGCTGTCCTATTTCATGAACTAAAATGTAGACTAATCAGCTAAGAAAACAATTTAAAAAAAAAAAAGAAACCAGTATCCTTCTAATTTTTACTAGAGTTAAAAATGTCAACTTACCAGACTTGTGCTTCTTGTGTTTTGCTTTCTTTGTAATTATAAACAATTTGTTCTGGATCTCAGATTTATAAGATTTGAATGGATGAAGATGAATCTCACGTTTTCTTTGCAAGTCATCAAGTTTTCTCTGTACATTTTCATTTAGAATATCCTTCAATTTCTTTTTTTTCTTCTTCTTCTTTTTTGCCCGCAACTTATTTAGTTTCTTATTATTTCGCAGTGAGTTCTCTAGCATTGTTTCTTTAGCAGATTCATGGTAATTTATGTCTTGGTTGTCATTATGAGTGCCATTGACATGCATTTGGCAAGCTTTCAGTGCGTTCTCCTTGAATGGACTGATCTCAGCTTTTACTCTGGCCATTTCAGCACAACCTTGTCGATTCTCCACAGACCTTACTTCTGAACTAGGGTGACCATCCATACCAACAACCTCTCCTGAACTAACCAAATTCCTCAAGTTCTCTTTATAGCAACCAGTTTTTTTGATGCCGCAGGCTCTTGAAGTCTTGACTTCACAGTTAATCTTAATCTCCTCTGTCATGATTCTAAAGCTACCTAAATGTGGGTTTTTTTCTGGGCAGGTAACAATGGAGTCCGTAAGTGTCTCTACTTCTGTCTTGGAATGATGCAGCTGCTCCTCTCTACCACCAGAACTGACCTCCCCATTGCTTTTGCTTACATATTCATGTTTTACTTTCTCCAATTTAACACGTGCCACTTTTTTAACTTTGATGGGAGGAGATGGGAATTCAGGAGCCTGAAAAGGTTTTTGTTTGTAAATCCGAACATCTGCACCACAGAACTGTGGAAAATGAACATATGCATTCTCTAGGCAGTCGTAACCAAGAATTACTTCTCTGCATTCATGGATAGGCTGACCTAGCACTGCATCCTGAACATCTTTTTGCGTTTCATACACAAAATCACAGAGACCTTTCAGCAGCCACACTTTTTGGTAGAACGGTAGCTCATGAAATGGTTTTTCCTCCAAGGGATTAACTTCTCCAAGAACTCTGAAAAACTGGGGACACAATCCAAGTTTTTCTGCAGAGCTATTAGGATTATCAGTCTGCCCTACAACAGTATACCAGTGCTGTACTTTCTGTCTGAGTGCTGCTTCCCAAGTCCTGTAAGAAAGTGTAGGTCTGCGATGCAATGTAGATCTGCGATGAGGAGGGCTTAACAAAGAAGTCATTATTTTAGATAAAAAAACATTACACTGAGGCATCAGAAGACAACGTTCCAATTCATAGAATACTATTTCAGGTAAATTTAAAATCTGTTGTGCTAAACAAAGAAAATGACCAATAGCTGGAATCTCCCACATTGTCTCCATCCTTGTAGGTGTTGCTTGAGCTAAAAGTGACTTTTCCCATTCTTCAAGTTCTTTCTGACTAGCTTCTTCTGCTTCTTTTCTTTCTTGCTCTCTCAGCCTATTAAAAGAAAGTTCATGAAAATTCAGGTATCAAGTGAGCAAAAATAAACTGGTAGGAAAAAAAATCAGAACTACAGCACGACAAACTAACTTATCTTGAAGTACATAAAGCTGTAATTCGGTTGCCTTACTGTGGATTACACAATGCATCACTGCACCAAAATGGCAAACTGTAGTCTTTTATTTCTATCACCACTAGTTTAAAAAAGGGGGAAAGGTAAGAAAAAAACCTTGCAGATATCAACAGTTTGGGTGGTTTAGATTTTTTTTAAACAATGTATTCCCTTCCCCAATCCCTTTTTGGTAAGATGAAGTATTTCCAACAAACTATCCACATAAAAATCTCTGAAAACAAATGCCAGATAAGTCTTGCTTTCAAATATTTGTTCTGTGGCTTGTGTCACCTACCTTGTAACTCCCTTCCTCAGTACACAAGTATACATGCCTAACTGTTAACTGGTTCATTCACATATAAAAGCCATTTTCCCCCCACCCATAGGCGTGTTACTACTTGGATTGCAATGGTGGTCAAAAAGGAAACAAATATCAGGATGCATGAAGAATGTGATGGAAAATAACACCAGAAATAAAATGTCATTACATTAATAAATGGTTTGCCCTCACCTGAAAAATTGTATTCAGTTCTGGTCCCCCTATCTAAAAAGGATAGAGCAGAAACAGTGGGTGTTCAGAGAAAGAAGTTATCAGTAATCAGAGGCCTGTAAAAACTTCTGAAAAATCTGGGACTCTACACAAAACACTTGCAAGGGGAAACATGACAACAATATACAAAACTAATATGATAGACTGGGAACTTCTATTTACTTTTACTTGTAAATTCACTGTCAAATTAAAAGGCAACAAGTTTAAGAGGAAGAAATGTTTCCACTCCAGATAATTGATCACGTGTAGCTTATCATCTAACTTACTAGAACACAGGATATAATTGAGTTCCAAAGTGAAAAACAGGACATCTGCACCAACCACAAGAATATCAAGGGTTACCAGTTAACAGGAAGGATTTTTCTTTAATGTTGCAATGGTAAACTAACATTTTTGCTTCATGGCATGACCAGATTCCAAAAGACAGGATTAGGATACAGCTACACCTAGATGAAAATTTTTTCTAGACCTCAACCAAAGCTTCTAATATCTTTTTCTCTGAAGCTTGTATCACTGACCACTGCTAGAAACAATCACTTGTACACATGGCTGATGTGACCTGTTAGTAGAATTTACACATCCTTACTTCCAGATTGCTAACCTCCAATTATATTTCTTCATACAAAAATGGCAAATAAATGCCATGTTTCCATTCAAAGCATCAATGTTTTCCAAATTCAGCTAAAGAGTAATGGTACAGTAAAATCTTTCTTTTGACAAAATGAAGCTAATAGTGGCTTCCGGCATGAAGAATGCATATTTGAAACCTTAAGTATGGAATAGGTATCTCGATAAATGTAAAAAATGCAACAAACCTAGCTTAGCCCACATTTCAGTATCAATGCAGGAGAAATATGCCATGACCACAAACTTAAAACTTGCATCCTCTGTGTATGCAAAATGACATATAATACAGTAAGATTCCACTGAATGCTTTATCTTACATAATTAAATTAATTTTCAAGCGACTTGTTCCCATAATTTTAACAGAAATTTTTAATACCACATACATGCATCCTTGTTATTTATGTATCTATTGAATGCAGAATGGCAGTTAATGTAAAACGTAAAATTAAAATGTAAAAGCAAACAGGTCAGTAAATTCTCAACTTCACTCTCCCAACACCACATTAATTTAACCTTATAATGAATGGAATTTAAAGACAAAATCCCCCTTTGCAGCAGTAATGTAAGCATATGACAACTGTGGTCTAACAACAAAATCCCATTAGCCATTCTAGATGAATAAACCAGTAAATTTAACAATACTGTTTCCATAACTAAAGTGAGCATTTTTTTATTTTTACTTTTGTTCTATATGCATGTGTTAATATTGCATTAATACAAAAAAATAAAAATAAGTAAAAATAATAAAAATAAATAACTTACAAGTGGGGTAGAGGAAGAAACGATAGTTAGTAAAAAGTGTTCTCAGAAATAAATTTCAAAGCACTCCTGAATCCCACTCACTCTTCCCTCCTAACTGTAAAACATACTTCCAAATAACCTGCTGCCTCCAAAAGGTGTGAACTCTATTAAAATAGTATGGAAATAAGCTTAAATATGAGTAGAGAGACAGTGAGATAGAACATTTGTAAAAACAATCACATTTCAGTATCACTTATTAAAAATAACATCTTTGCAAGCAGTTTCAACTTATCATCAATTAATAATTTAAATTAAGGTAGAATTCTCAAATTACCCTAGATTCACCTCTGTCTTGCACTTCATAAAATGATGCTCATTGCACTATTTTAAAGATCTTCTTAAAAACAAAAAAAAGTGTGATATCATTTGCCAAAAGTTTTTTTTTTTTTTAAAAGCTACAATTTTATCACAATTATCTGTAGTCATTCCATTATCAGTAGTCATTCAAGAGAAAATGTAAATAATAGCACACTTTCATATCTTCATTACTGAGGTCCTCCTACTAGCTGCCCATCTTTTGGAGGGCATAGTTTTTTCCTGGGGTGTTTTTTGAGAAGGAGTAGAGGGATGAAGTGAGGAGAGAAGGTGGAATGAAGAGGGCAGCTGGCATCAAGGGGGGGAGAGAGAGAGAGAGATAGAGATAAATATTTGATATTTAGCAGGACAAATATTCTTACACCGAGAAATTCTCTGGCTAAACACATTTGGCTTTTACAGTGACAGCAATGGTAAAAAAAATTAGTTTATACTTTTATTTACATTTACCAGGAATATGTTTTGCAAACTTGTATTCTGTTTACAATAACAACACTAAATTAAGGTCAAGCTGACATTTCCAGACTAATAAGCAGCAAACGTTCCTAAAGCACATCTGCAGCAGCTCTGTTACAGCTTGAGTGGACATAACCATGGCACCTGACCTTAAAACTCAGCAGACATGCTCCCAAAGTAGAGATATCATCTAAAACAGGGATCAGACATCCCTCCCCACTTTTTCTTTTTTTCAATCATTTTCTCCTTTAAGATAGCAGATCCATCTCACCAGCTAATTCCTTCTCACTTGCGACAAGAAATTTCACTTGGAGAGGGAAGGAGGCAAAGATGAGATTGCATTCCCCGCTCCAGTTAACACTTCTAACCCACTTGAGCGTTGAGTAATTTTTCACAGGTAAAAGATAAGGCATTGGAACTCTGGTGACAAGGTAAAGAGAACTCTTTAAATTCTACAATAACTTATTTCTACAAACTTTAGAAAAAAAACAACTAGCAAGATACATACAAAAATAGCAGTATTATGTACTCTTCTAAATTAAATCATGATTTCATTGTCAGAAGAAATTAAATTTGGAGATGCCCACGTGACCTTAATTCTGTATCTGTAATGTCTTATGACATAGTCTATATTTTTCCACAGGATCCAGTTCATTCCACGCTCACAACATTCCATAAAAGGCAAAACTGACTGCATAAGCATACCTCATTCCACAATCTCCTAATTTAAATTACTAACTTGCAACCAGAATTGAATTCTTTAAATGTTTTAATGCACATATCTGAAACTTAGCCCAGGATCACATTTTCAGAGACGGTAAAGACACAGAGCTGCCTAGCGTAATTTTCAACAAACCAAAGTTATACAGACACTTAATTCCCCTTGAAATCAAACAGTTAATTGCCTGTCATTCACCAGTGGTTTTAAAAATTTCAGTAGCAATTTACCTCTATATTTTGGTATCTAAATGCCTCTAAACAGGCAAGCATTTCCAACTATATAATAATTCCACAATTACTTATTGCTAACTGTTAGTTGGTATGTATATTGATATGTTACTTAATTAGCAGGTGCCCAAGCAGCTCCGTAGAACCTCATCGAAATGTAACCAATAATCCAAAGATACTCAGTGTTCTGATAATTAGAACAATTGAACAAAATGAAAGCTTATAAAATAACACTGACAAGAAAAGTAAATCAAGTTGTTATATATACTTGGGAAAAAGTGAATTTGCTGCTGCACAGAAACTATTAGCTGCAAAACAGTGAAATCATCTTTGCAAAGACATCTCAGTTTTTACATGTTGAGTCTATGATGATGAATGTAGCATGTGGGGGAGGTTACAAAACATTAAATAAATAAAAAATGAAACATTGTACAAGAAATGGATAAATTACAAGAAAGAGAGAGAGAACTCCCTATAAAGGATACCTATATAAGAAAAATAACAATTAGATTTGTAATTCCATGAAGTTAACTACAGAAAAGATAAAAATAGCACTTCAGGATATTCTCCCAAAATATGCAGTTGAATAAAAAAAAGCTTGTAAAATCAATTTCAAGGATTATTTGGGGGGGGAAAAAAAAACCCAAAACCCTATTTTAAAGACTTCATTTACTGCAGTTCTTTCTACTCATCATAAAATGCCTGTGCCTTACAGGAGTATCTAAACATCGAAAGTAAAGGATTAGATATTAACTTGGACCTCAATAGGCAATTTCTTTATGTATGAGGCTAAGTGTTGTAGAAAAGCACTTGTATTTGCAACCTGACTTAGCTGGGGCTGAAAGTATTAACATTCATCAGTTGTTAAACATTTTATTAAACATAACAAAAGTTATGTATTCAACATATGTTTAATACATATCTTTTGTTATGTTACGTATTAAACATAATAAAAGTTTAACATTTTCATAATGTTATTGGATGTGGGACTGGAAGGAATCGTGAGCAAGTTTGAGGACGATACTAAATTGGGAGGAGCTGTGGACTCTGTTGAGGGTTGTGAGGCCTTGCAGAGAGACCTGGACAGATTAGAGAACTGGGCAATCACCAACCACACGAAGTTTAACAAAACCAAGTGCCAGATTCTGCACCTGGCTAGGGGCAGCCCTGGCCGTACATACAGACTGGGGGATGACGCGCTGGAGAACAGCCACACTGAAACGGATCTGGGGGTCTTGGTTGACACCAAGATGAACATGAGCCAACAGTGTGCCCTGGCTGCCAGGAAGGCCAACCCTATCCTGGGGTGCATCAAGCACGGCATTGCCAGCAGGTCTAGGCAGGTGATTGTCCCGCTCTACACTGCGCTGGTGCGGCCTCATCTTGAGTACCGTGTGCAGTTTTGGGCATCACAGTACAAGAAAGACATAAAGCTATCAGAGAGTGTCCAAAGGAGGGCAACTAAGATGGTGAAGGGTCTAGAGGGGAAGATGTATGAGGAGAGGCTGAAGTCCCTTGGTTTGTTCAGTTTAGAGAAGAGAAGGCTGAGGGGAGACCTCACCAGGGGGAGTGAAAGGGCAGGTGATGATTTCCTCCCTCTGGTGACCAGCAACAGAACCTGCGGGAATGGCATGAAGCTGCATCAGGGGAGGTTTAGGTCGGAAATCAGGAAAATGTTCTTCATCAAGAGGGTGGTCGGGCCATGGAACAGGCTCCCCAAGGAGATGGTCACAGCACCGAGCTTGACTGAGTTCAAGAAGCATCTGGACGATGCTCTCAGTCATCTGCTCTGATTGGGCTGGTCCTGTGTGGAGACTGGAGTTGGACTTGATGATCTTCATGGGTCCCTTCCAACTCGGGATATTCTATGATTCTATGATTTAACCCCTAGTGAGGCAGCTAAAGAGTCTAAACTAAGATAACTACTAGCTAGAAAGTACATGTATGCTGAGTGGTCAGCTGGATGGCCAGAAACTGAGCACTTTATGTTTCTGGTAACTCATTTGCAGGTTGGGTGAACAGCACATGCTGTTCATCCAAATACAACTCATTTGCCAGCACACAAACAAGTCATACTACCACACTGCACACAATTTCAGGGGGGAAAACAGCAGCAGAGCAAGATCAGAAGAAAAGCAAAGTTCAGTATGGTAGAAATTAAAATCCTGCATAGTTTACCCACTCATTTGAGTTGACCATCACAATCATTCATAATTATACTCTCACATAGGATAGCCTATATTATAGCAACAGATGTGGACAGCCATTCTTTTAAAACTGTGATGAAAAACTAAATGAAACAAACAATAAGAGAATAACAATAAATAATCTGTATGTTTATATGTGGGTTATATATATATTCTTTACTTTTAAGAATACAGTTTATACCATGAATTCTACTGGGATACATTAAAATAAATAGGAATTCTGCATTAACATTTGTGGCCTGAAAGACGTGGATAACTGTTCTAAATAATATATTTTTACTTAAATTTTCTTTGCAGATTTAGTATAAGCTTTAAACAGGTGCAATTTCAGTTCAACAAACTTCATATTTACTATAAAAAATAAAGACTGAGTGAAAGCCACATTCAGTGATGAAAATGCACATCTGTCAATGGACCAGGATGTAGCTCTAAGGAATACTGCAATGGGGTTACCAAAGGGCACCACTGTGCACTTCAAATAAACTACCCAAGTCTACAATCTTGCATATGGTTTTGAAAGTATCTATTCTGTGCCAGCCTCAGTGTGTCAGACCTCTAAAGAAAAAAAAAAAAGAATCTGAATAACAATTTTCTCTGCTGAAGAGATAATAATATCTTCACTGGTATGTGTTACTAATTTTATAGGCCTTCCAATTTCCAAGCCTTCATAAAATACCCCTATAACTTGGAAGGTTTGCATTTTGGTGAGTTGGAAAACAATCGGTAAGGAGGTCCAAGTTACTCTGGAAACATGGTGGATCCATTAGGACGTAAGAAAAGGAGCTATCTGAAGCATGATTATTTGAACAGACCAAGAGAGTTGAAGAACTATTCAACCAGTATCAATGTATCTACTGACACATTTTCATTGCTTCCTAAGAAGTGACATAAATCAAAATTTTATGGCATAGAGGCAAGCTAGTTGTGATCTTTTTCTGTCATGGTAGAACATTCTGTAGAATCAACCACCGTGGAGTAACCTTTGCATAAGATCTGGGACTTTTTAGTATATCCAGATACATGGATTTAAGCATTAATTACTACAATTTTGCAGGAACATGCTTAAAATCTTTGCTTTCATACAGCTGTTTTATCAGGTAATATGTTCTACTGACTCTATGGATTAATTAAATCCAATCAAAATGTCCTTTTTCATAACTGGGTTACCAAGTTCAGAAATCTATTATACACAGTTGAACACAAATAAAGAGGATTTTACCAGAGAGACAAAACTCTAGTGATTTTTGCTTTTTTGCAAAGTATGAGTGGATTAGAAGAAAGATTCACTCATTTCTAGGGACAAAGTACTGGCTAACACTCAAGTCAGTCAAAACTGTATGGCTTCAAATCTGCTGAAAATGAAGATTACCTGCAAAATTAGAGTGAACTGGTTACATATGGAAAAAATGTCCAGAACCGTAAACTTTGAAAATAGTTGGAAATATTTTCCTTCCTAAAGCTAACACTGTCTTATCATCATGCTCCATGTTCAGACACAGTCTCTCAAGTCAAAGTATACAAGCTTGTAAACCTCATTTTCCTCAAACACAATCAACATTAAACACTACCTGGAATTATACCCCTCTTAAATTTGTGAAAACCACAAAATCCCACAGAGTTAATTACTCACACATTCTAAATTTGTTACTTAACTGACAAGCTGAAATGCCACATCAGTGAGGTAAGAAAAGCGGTACTGGCAGAGATAATTCGTTTCTGGCTATCAGTGAGAGAGGCAGTAACAAGATCACAGAATGCTGTAGTTAAGGTTTCTGGCGGGTTTTAGTCTAACTGTTGCATGGAAAACAGTCCAAGGAGAGGTATGATAAGCTGTGACTGAGCTAACAGTCAGTAACACAGAAATTGATGTGGATGGTTCCAGTTACTATTACAAGTTTCACAATCCTAAAATAACAGCAGCCTTAATTTATTTTAAAGCTTATGACTTTAGCAATTTTTCAAGAAGGTGGTAAATCAAAAACTGATTTCTTGCTTTGTGGATGCACTGTATTGAAGTTCTAGGTTCATTCATGAGCTTAAGACAAAGAGCACCACAGCATTTATTTACCTGAAAAAGCCTTAAGGAGCTAGCCCCTGTAAAGAACTAGAAAGACATAATCATGTAAAACCAAACCAAAACAGTTTTTCCTATTACCTCTTTTCCTCTTTTGCTCTCAACTGTTCCTCTTGTCTTAGAACCTGAACCATCACAGACTCAAACATGCCTGTTGACAAGCCTACTAAATTGCGAGGTGTGGAACGACGTCTTGTTGAAATGCATCCTGTTCCTTTTTCGTCTTCCAGTCCATAGCATCCTCTAGATGTTACAGCTATTGATGTTTTTTCTCTTAAATGCCTAGAAGAAAACACCAAGCCAGTTCACAAGTAAATTTCCCTTATAAACAGCACTTCAACGCCTACCCTGCCAACCATAGATCAAGCATATTTACTCAGAAAAATAGCTGTTATTTTTCATCTGCCGTTTTTTCCCACTTTGAAAGTTCCTTTATAAAATTTTAAACTTAAAACTAACATGCTAACATGAGCTATGTTTTCACACCTGTTAAAAAAGGTGGGTACTTATCTCATGTAACCAAATACTACTTGGAGATTTGACTTTCCTATATTAATCCACAAATATTTGGAAGGAGAATACTTCCACAAGGCCTGAGATAAGAAACTATCATTTTCAGAAGACATCTGAAGATACTGAAACAAAAAGTACACTTGTTGGTTTGGGTTGCAGGGAGCTGTTAAACAACAGTTTTAGTTCTGTTAAAAATTAAAAAAGCTGAAAAGCAAAACACTGCAAATTTGGTTGTGAAGTTACCTTCCATCTTGTACTGTTCCAAAGTACTCCCGAAAAACTGATATGAAAAGTAATACTCTGTCACACAACTTCTGAAAACATTTGAGGGGAGGGAGAAAAATTCAACCTCTATTGAAAAGCAACTTCCATTCCAAGACAATTTTCTGTGGTTTGTAATATTTGAGAATTATACAACCAACACTGACTGCTTCCCTTAAGTCACTTGATGAGGATCGTTGAACTAAATATGCTTTATAATGAAGAAAGAATAATTATTTCAAGTAGCTCTTGAATTTCATTTTACTAATAAAATTAGTTCTGTTGAACACTTAAATCAGTCTGATGAAAAACTGTAAAAGAACTCTGAGATTTCATAGATTCCATAATCCTTTATATACATAGTTGTTAGAAACTTTTACCAAGCCAGCGTACACAGACATATGGAAAAAATCTTCACAAATCTCTACAGAGTTAATATAAGAGAAATTCACTATATGCTGAGGTAGGATTACTTTTGGCCAGTTTAGTATCTCTTAGTATTTATTTGAACAAAGACTGTGCATTTGTGAAAAAAATGACCACAGCAATTGAATTTTTTTGGTAAATACATATATTGTTATTTGATGACACAGTATGTAAGCTGACTTCACTTCCTGATGGAGTTTCTAATGAAAAGGCATTGAGCATTCTCAGGTCCTACTGAATCCAATGAGCAGTCAAGTAATTCACCAAAGAGCCTTCAACAATACGCCCTTCAATTTGATACAGTTGAGATGTTACAGTCACACAACATACAGAAATGAACTTGGCACAAGCCTTCCAAGCTGCATTTGGTTAGCTATTTGCCATCAGTAACCCCTTCAAGCAAGGAATTTTGATTATTTTTTTAATCAAGTTTTACTCAAGCAAACTAGCAACACGACGGTTGGTCTAGATGATCCTGGAGGTCTCTTCCAACCTTAATGATTCTACAATTCATGCCCCAATAGCTTCAGTTCCTTTCCTTCTATGCCTAAAGTGCCCCAAAACTTCTGTTAAGCAAAAAGTTTCAAATACAGTGTTGCTACACCAACACGGAATACATTCACTCTGGCTTGTTTGGTTGAGTTCTGCACCACACTCCTCAAGTGTTCCTGCCACACAAGCACAGTTCTTCTTACCAGTTGGTGGCTAATGCTCTGTGTCACTAGCAAGTTTAAGGTTAATGGACATTCACAGCTTTACACATTTCCTGATACAGTTCCTTCTCCACCTTCACTCTTTGCCAAAAAATCCTCTTAGTTTTTACATGCAAAATACTATGTCACTCAGAAGACTGGTGGACCTTTCATTCTAAGAAGCCATCCGGGTTTTCTAAACATGGCTAATACTAAGCCTGTGTCAAACTCATGAGAGTTAGCATGTCATAATTTAAACTGGGCTTTCTACTATATAGCTTGACAGCTTTCTATGCTTCAGCTGCTTTGGATGATAAACAAGTTCCTGCCAGGAACTTATAGTCAAACATATCACAATTTCCATTTTGCCATTCAAGACTATAATATGACAAGTATTATCTTTTATCAAAAAATATTCTGACATTAAATTACCCATTTCAAAGCAATTTTCTTTGGCTGAAGATTTTATTCCTACTGAAAGGCAGTAAAAATTTTGGACTGTAAAAATCACACTTTTAAAGAGCTAGTTGTTCACACAGAGCTTGGGTAGTTTCACTTGGTTTTGACAGCATAAAATAAAGAAAGGAGCATTTGACATCTTGTCTAAACAAGTGTGCTTCCACGCTCATAAAAGGCTTCTTTCAGAAGGAAAATCTTAGCCAGGAAATGCTGTGCCCTATTTTGCATTTTGGTATTTTTGGGTTTGGAATCTCAAAAGGATTTTGAATTAAGATTCAAACAGTTCCCAGTAGGAAACCTTCCTCTTTGTGGAAGTATTGAGAATTCGACGATTTGGATGGGAATCATTCAATATACTTTATCTGGGGTATTTCAAAAGCATTCAAATGGTATTTTTTTTCACATAAGGAAACTCTCCTTTTCTATTTTATGTAGACAGCATCTGGCAGGGCCCCTACAGAATTTTCTTCACCTACCGGGACAGCAGCGCCAGCTTCTGCTCCAGCATCATCTCCAGCTTCTGGGCCTGTTTGGAAAGCCAGTGATCTACACCGTGCAGCCGGTAACATGTCTCTAGCATTAGCCGGAAGTCACCCACAAAATCTGCTATGCCCGTGTACTGCCCACTGGAAAATTTCTCTTCCATCTTCGACAGCCACATTCCAGCTGGCGAATGCTGAAAGGAGGGACTGCTGTTACGACCGGAGACGGACTCAGCTCCATCTTCTGCGTCGGATGCCTGATCTGCGAGGGGCTTCAGAAATGGTGCTGTCAGAGGTCGGTACTTCTCCATGAGAAACTCGCGCAAGATGCGATACCCCTGCTGCAGCTCGGGAGTCAGGCTCTGCTCCCAGGAGCAGCCGCCGNNNNCCCGCCGCTCTTTCCTCCCGCATCGTCTCCCTCCGTGTCCGGCTCTTCCTCCCCGGGCCCAAGGCGGCTTGACTCTGGACGATCCGCAGAAAGGTCTACGCCCGCGGGGCCCGCGGGCTCTGCCGAGTCCATTTCTCTCACCCCGCACACGCACAGGGCCTCGCCGGCTCCAGGGGGGCTACTGGCCCCAGGCCGGCTCTTCAGCATCAGCCGCACTCCTCCTCGCCCAGTCGGCGCATCGGTATCGAGCTCACCTACACACAGAGACACAATTCAGACCGCCGCCGCGCTCCC
>VWZZ01003580.1:416689-436015 GCA_013399095.1 Psophia crepitans | reverse complement strand
CCCCGTTCTCTCTGAAGTGGCTATGTTTGCAACGCAAAATTCAGGGGAAATTCGGAGGTGAGCTCACCCTGCAGCTTTTACTCTGTAACAAAGTATTATAAAACTCCCCTTGGGCCCTCTTTGTGGAAGAGATTACGTTGACTTCACTTTGGCACCAGGAGATCTGAATTTGACCTGATTAGAGCCTTTTTTAATTTAGCATTTTCCGACACAGAAGACGACACTCACCTTTTAAAATTACTTTTTTACTTTAACCATATCTAACCCAGTTTTCCTCCTTTTATTCCACGGGAGTTATTCCTTCACATGACTAAAATGCTAAGTAGGCTTCACTCCCGGTAGGTGGGGACAGAGCTGGCAACATTCCCTGACTGACCTCTCCCCATCCTGATGTCCTCAGGGACCAACTGCTTTAGCCCCAGCACAGCAGCTGCTGTTCCCCAGGCTCGGCGTGGGGCTGGTGTCCTCATGGTGTGGCTAAGGGGTGCTGTGGCATGGTGCACGTTCCCAGTGGCTGCCCCCACTCTGTCCTGGGCATTGGGGCAGGAGGGGGCATGGAGGAAGTGACTCATCCCCAGGGCTTTTGGGAAGCTCTTGCTGGAGGCAGATCTTTGGTTGCCTTCTCACAGCATCATTTTTGATAGCTCTGTTGTACCATAGTGGCCTTCAGAGAGAGAACTCAAGCAAGTGTGCGTTCTGTCACTGTGTATGACCCGTGCCCTGATACAAGTTTTGATTCAGTTATTTGTTTATGAGAGCCTCTCACCATTTCCACATTTCTCAGTACAAAAATTGTATGAGGAGGCTAGAATGGCATGTAGGTACCTGCTGGGTCTGTGAGGCAAAGGGAGACAGCTCGGTAATGCTCTGTGTTAGTCTTGAGGTGACTGAGCTATCAGGGTGGCAACTGGAAGACGCCAAAGAGAACCACCTTGCACTTACGTAGGGCAAAGAGGTAAAGCTCTCCAGTGAGTTTCTGCACCATGGCAAAGGGTGGACACTGATTTGTCCTTACAGGAAGGACGTGTGGAAAAGTTACAGATAGGTGCTAACAGTTGTGCAGTAAGCTTGGCAAAAGGAAGATAGTTTAGAAGTACTATAGATTTGGTGTTCTTGTTTAAATGTGTGGGGTTTGGGTTTTGGGGGTGTTTTACATCACATTAAATAGCAGCTCTTGGAGGTGGTCTGACTGATGAGGAGCAGGCAGCCAGGTCACCAGCATTGCTGTAGGGTGTATTTTATGGGGCAGAACGCTTCTAATTCAAACAAGTGCCTCTCTGTACAGAGTCTGCCTTATTCACACCTGCTGCGCGTTTCTCTGTTGCAAGGCAGCATACTGTGAGGACGAGGCCACAGCACCCATACAATATTCCAGCTCCCCAGGCCTTGCTGCAGTGTGTCTGAGCTGCCTGCTCCTCCTGCTCCCTGCTGGGTAGCTTGGCATGGGGAGAAGAACCTGTTGAGAGTGCAGGGGTAATGTTAAAGGCAAGTGGGAGAGGCTCTCCTCCAGAGGGTGTTGGCCTTGCTCTGGCTCTTCCATCTGGCTAGCTCCAGCTTGCATTGCAAGTTTCTGAAATTGTAGCACAGTCTGTGCTTTATGTCAGTCTCTTACTTGCGTCATTGTGGACCCCATCATCACCTATACAGACCGTCCCAACGTGCAGTCCTGCTTGCCAAGGGCTTTGCAAGTCATGGGACATTTTATTTGGGCTACTAGTATGAGAGGCTTGGAGCTGATGCCATCCTGCCTCAAACACCTCAGCCCATGGGGATCTGCTGTTTGCAGCGAGCTGCTAGGAGCTGGTGAGGGCAGGACTCTGGCTTCCACTGCCCATGGCAGCCCTTCAGTGGTTCTTGGACCCTGGGGCCATAACCGGGCCACACAGGCAGGAACAGCAGCGCTCCCCCATGCCCAGTGTGCTTCTGCACTGTGAGGATTTCAGCGCATGGGTGACAGGAACAAGTTCAGCTTTGTTGAAGGAAGCTGAATCTGTCAAATTCCCACAGAGCCGCTCCACGGCTGAGGACTCTCTAGTCCTGCCATACCTCCTCCTAGTGCTTGGTGCCCCAGTTGCCTTTCTGCACTCTTGGGTGGGATTTTTCAAAGTTATGGGAAAATGATGAGAAAACACTACTGTGTGGGTTTTCCTGGCTGTGACCAGTCAACCTCGTATCTATACGGTTTTCTTGTTCTTCCTCTGTGAAAATGGTAGGGATGATTTTGGCCTCATGTCAGTGATTAGAAAGAAGAGTGACTAATGGTTTTGCTCAATTAATATAAGTAGCTGTAAAACTGTGAAGCATGTTCTGCATGAGCACAAAGAGATTACCTTTATACCCAGCTGACTTGGCAGATAAGTGGCCCTGAAGTATTTCAAATAATGCAGACAGTTGGGGCACTTTTAAGAACTTGATTTGCAGAAGCACTTCATACTTACTGTATTGCATGAAATAGATAATCTGATTTTTGTAAGGACTCTTCACAAGCATGACTGACAGGGCACAGGCTGAGTTACCTTTATTTGCAAAATGGAAACTAATAGGTGATTTCCTCTGACATATATGCAGTGCAATAGCAAGGTTTGGGGGGATTTCTCAGCTAAACATTAAGAAGCTGGAGGATTATCGGTTCTTTGTTTTCTCTTGTTTTCATACTAGTGCTACATCTCAAATGTCAAATTTCACAAATAGGAATAAATACCCCAAGCTTCCAATGCGAGCAAGATGAGTGCTCCTTGCAAGTAATCTCCATATTTCAATGCTGTCACCCACAGTGTAATTTGGAAGGACAACCAGGGGAGTTGTTTGTTGTCACACACACAAGGGGCATCAAACATCTGCACCACTCAAATTAATTTCCATTTCTCTATATGGTTTTTAAGGCACAGCTGCGGAGGCAACACCTTGCCCTCTGGTGGTATGGTCACGGGGCAGAAAGGTGAACGGAGGTCAAGCTCTTTTGCACTGATGTTGTATCTGATTATTTTTCCAAATGAAGATTGATGCTGCTGATAGTCCCTTGTCCTTTTGCTCAGAGAGGAGGATAGGCCACCCCTTGTGCAAAGAGCGCCTATCCCACCATCCAGAGCTTTTGTTTAGTCATTGATGAGAGTCAGTAGTAAGCAGAAGGCTCTGAAAGGTTAGGCAGATGATTCATCTTGGGAAGACATAAACCAATAAACTGCAGGGTGAGGGAAATACAAGCTGTGATCATTAGTAGTAAATTAATCCTGGGTTTGCAGAGCAACGGAAGTGTCCTGTGTATTGCTGAACAGCATAGGCATAGATATCCTGTCCAAGGAGGGGGTAAGGCCTCCTTTCTGTTCAGCCCTAACGTGCTGGGTGCTGTCAGGACACCTCATTAGTGGGCTGTTGTTGACAACCCTAAGGAATTCAGATAAGAGCAATCAAAAGCCTTTGGGGAATTTAGAAAGAAAAGATCAAATAGTTAAATATGTATCTTGTCATTAGCTGGCAGCTTTAGGGGAACGCCACCATCTGCAAACACTTGAAACATGCAAACACTGAGAAAGAAGATGACTTCTTTACCATAATCCATAACTAGGCGTAACAATGCGGACTATAGATAGGGACTAGTAAAACTGATAGCAGGAGAAAGTACTTGATGATAAGGTGTGTTAAGTCAAGAAATAATCTCCCGAGGAAAACACACAAAGCTCAATGTTTGTATGTTGAAAACTAGACAGTGCATGAGAGGGGAAAAAGCTGTACTTTTATGGAGAGGCACTGACTATGTAATCACCTGTTTTCCCATCTCTGGATTAAAAGACACAAAGACTCAGTGGACCAAAATTGTTTCTGGTGAGACCTGAAGAATTATGCCAGAAATGTCCTACTTTGAGCATTTGTGAATACTTTAAAAAACTACAACAACCTATTTCTTTTTCTAATGGTTAATTTGGTATGAGTATTTTCAGGGTGACATGTAGAGTAGTTCTACTCACAACCACAGCTGTGCAAGACCTGCTCAGTAGCTTTAACTTCTCTGCATACCCAAGAAACTCTTTATTCCTTTGATTCCCTTCAGTTGTTGTTGCATCTCTCAAATTTGACTTTGAAAATCCACTTCTGTGGAGGCCCATCAAAACTCTGATGGTCATTTACGACCTGTTTTGAGGTGCCTTGGTGGGACTTCAGTCAAACAGGTTTTCTGTTCAGGCATGCTGGCACGTCTGAGCTGAGCCACCCGCTGCTGCAGCTTTTGTCAGGCTCGAAAGACTCGGTGTTGGTTTGAGAGTCCCAGCTCCTGGTCTCAAGTGGGTGGATACAAATCTGTTTCCATTTTCAGAAAGCTCTCTAGATCCCATGGTGCAGCCCCGACAGCTGACCCAAACTGACCGAAGGGATATCCAGTACCACATGACATCTGCTCAGCAATAAAAGCTAAGAGAAAGGAGGAGGAAGGGAGGGGAATTCATTATTTACAACATTTGTCTTCTGGAGCATCCACTACGTGTGCTGAAGTTCTGCTTCCCAGGAAGTGGCTGGACATTGCCTGCTGATGGGAAGCAGAGAATAAACCTTTTGTTTTCCTTTACTTCCATGCACGCTCTTTTGCTTTATTAAATTGCCTTTTTCTTGACCCATGAAGTTCCCCCCCACACACACACCCACCCCCAACTGAGAAGGGGAGTGATAAAATGGCTTGCTGGGCACCTGGTGCCCGGCCTTCATACAGATTAATGCTACTGTGAGCTGTTTCTTTATCACTGTTATCAAGATATCAGAATTTAATAATCAATGTGCCTAACAATGTAGTACAACTCCTAATTTTACAGTTGATATACTAATATTTGTAGAAACTTTGAAAATGTGTCAGCTATATCAGAACTCTTGCACAAAGTGATCCATTACACCAAGATATAAAAAAAGACAAATATAATGCTAAAAATTATTTTCGTGGCTTGGCTGCAATATCTGTGTATTGACCTAAGAAGCACAGAATGACCTAGAGTTTTTTTCTTTATCTTCTTATCCTACCAAGCACTTTAGAAAAAAATTACCCATTGCTACTAACCTTAGTACTGTCTCCTTTTAATAGTGTTTTGGTTAGTGATTCAAAAAGGCAATTGTCTAAGTGACTTCGTAGCAGCTGATGTGGGACAAGTGATTGTTATGAATAGCATGATGGATGTAAACTTACAACCAGACTTACACTTAAAATCATAACCTACACACACACGCTGCTGTTTCTCCCACATGTGATTAGCAGGAGAGATTTTCAGCAATACTAGGGCAGGAGGTGAAAAGAAGCCATAGAGAATTGTTTACCTAAAGCTCAGCAGAGTCTGAGAGCTGCACCATAGCTGGTCATTTGTTCACACCTTATTAAAATTTATGCTGCATTAAGGAAACTGTCAAGAGGCAACTCTTTGTCTTAACGAATGGTAATGAAGTTTTCAGAGGTATCTGTTCTTCTGCAAAAGATCATCTGTCTTTGGTGGAACAGGTTTTGCTGGAGCCTTGATTGATTGCTGAAGACAAGTTTAGCTATTCTGCGTGGTGAAAAAGAATCTCTGGCGTATACTTTTCCTCTTCTGTTTTCTCTTTTATTGGGGTGATTGATGTACTCAAGCTGGTCGTTTCTACATGATGTGAATGCCATGTAACATCAGACGTGTGATGAAAACTCAATATTCCCATGCTGAAATTGATAAAAGCCTCCCAAAACCCAGCTCAGATCTTCATATTATGACAGCGTTGCCAGCTTGATGACTCTTTGGGATAGCCCAGGGCTGCTTCTGTGAGCCCTGCCAGATGCTGACAGCTAAAGGAAGCCACATGGGGAGTGAAGGGTGTGGTGGGCAGGAGGTGGAGGGGAGCAGCATGAAATACAGGTGTTGCCAGTAGACAGAGAAGCTGGCTTGTTTACTTGAAGGGGAGTGTGGAAAGGAAGAGGTTAAGAGGATTGGGACAGGCACCTGCGTGGGTTTTCTGGAGAGAGATGGGGACTGGGGAGGGGTGTTCCAGGTCTTGCTTGCTGACCTGGACAGTAGTGATGCCCTCTGGAGCACCTTGGTGGGTGTCTGTCAAGAGAAGCAGGTAAGGATGTGGGGGAGATGAAGGTGCCCAGGGCAGAGGAGATCCAGGAAAAGCAGATGGCATATGTATATATTTTGCTATGCTTGGTTTCTTATGTGTAGAAAAGAGTAGAGGCCCTGTATGGTGAGGTACTTCTGTGGTGGGAAAGGAAATGTGTTTCTGGGCTTTTTGTGTGTGGTTTCTTTTTTTTGTCTTCTTCAGCCAAATAACTTCCAGAAAAATAGTAAGATTTTACAAAGCATTAGATAATGAGACCTCTCATGCTTTCCTTTGCCAAATCTGGGCATGAGACAGACCTTGGGGCTATGCAGGACATTTGCTGCCTTCATCTTCACCTCTGGACTCTCAAAGAGGAATCAGCTACCTTGTGCCAGGCATGGGAAGGGAGGCCCTCAATACCCCTACGTCTAGCAGGCAGACCCCAAGCCAGCACATGGGGAGATGTGGAGGGGTCTGTTAACACACTTCCCTGCATTTCTATAGGGGTTTCTGTCTGTCTGCAAGCACAGCTTAGCACCCTCCTGCCAGAGGGAGGCGTGTCTTGCCTTGGAGTGAGGTGCCCTCTTTTACTTCAAAACTGCAGAAAAAAGAGAGTATATTTTTATGGTCTTTTCATAAGGCCCTAATGAAATGATCTCATTAAGAATGACTTACGGCAATTTGTCAGTAGTTGAAGTGATGTAAACCACTTCTGTATTAAAATGCACATTTTGGTTAAAATAGAAGTCTTCACATTTTGTAGCTCTGATTTACAGAAGTCTGCTTTAACTGACCTGTGTGTGTCTGTTGCTCTGATTCAAATATGAAATCCTGGGAGACTCTTCAGCTACCAGAAGATTATGAATGTTTAGCAGAGGAATTAGAGGTCTGCAATACATTATTACGCAAAGAGTAAGCATGGAGGAAAAAATGATTCATCACTGCTCTATACCAGCCCTATAGTCACATAACTCATTCAAACTCTGCTGAATTTAGTCATCTTGTTCATGGCTAAAAAAGCTGGGAGGGAAATGTGCTGCAGCTGGTCTGTGTGCACACTGCTAATCCTTTCCTGGTGGCCGTGTTTGGTGAAACCCTGCTATCCTAATCCCTCCGGTGGGGAAACTGAGACATGAATTGGCTCTGAGCATGCAGAAAGTCAGTTAGTGGTGGTGATACAATGCAAGCCTCTGATGGGGATCACTAGTAGGGAGTTTGTGTGTCTCCTAACACCTGAGCATGGGCTGAAGTGACCCACCTGCCTAGAACCCCTTGGTGGCTGAAGGCAAAATATTGGGTCCCTGGAGTTGAAGCTGAATGGGCTTAGAGCTACGCCTGCATGCACTGTTACCTGCTGCTTAAATGTTGACCAGAAACCCAAAAGACTGCCAGAAAGGGCTTTATAATGCCAGGCAAACAAAGCTTGCAATTTGGCCTTCAGCTCAGGGAAAATGCAGCAATTTTTCCCTTTGTCCTGTTGCTGTGTGAAACCACTTAGGGGGAAGGGACTGTCTACTGTGATGCCAAGTGGGTGGCTGGTTACTAGGAGGTGCATTGAGGAAACTTGCTTAAGGAACCCACAAAAGTGTCCTCCCCCCTTTGATAGCGAGTTGGTGGTGCTAAGCCCCCAAACAAATTTCTTTTTCAACCTCCCTTTTCTGCTGCCAGCACCGTAAGTAGTGGAAAACCCAAAGATGACAATGTTGTAGAAAGTAGAAGACCTCAAGCATCAACAAATGCTTGTGACAGAGCAGAGCTGTTTGATGTGAGAAGATGTGTAACCAACTAGGCTGTTTGCTTGTCTCAGCCTGCAGCTCTGAGAAATGAAATATTACCTGGGAGCTTTTGTCAAAATAATTCAACTTTTAAAGTAAATGCATAATCCTGGAACTCTGCAATTTTAATTTAAAGAAAAATTAAATTAAACCCAGTCTTTTTTTAAAATCTGATATCTCCAGTTTAGTCCAGTCCTTTGAGCATAGTCAGTGAATGACTGGATTTCTCATTCATCATTTGAAAGCTCTTTGCTTGTATCTTACAAATATCCAATTAAAAAAGGTTTGCTTGACCGAAATCTGCCTTGACTATGCAGACAGTTCACTGTTGTGAAAATCCTTCCCCTTTCAGCTTTCCTTTGAAGGGAGTTATTTGAATGCTAAAAAGTACTGAAACTCTATTCAGTGCTAGTGTGGAGGGAGAAATGAAATACTATTATCATAGTATTGAGCATATTGAGCATAGGAGGTTCCAGGTTAACATGAAGAAAAACTTTTTCACCATGAGGGTGACAGAGCACTGGAACAGGCTGCCCAGAGAGGTTGTGGAGTCTCCTTCTCTGGAGACATTCAAAACCCAACTGGACATGTTCCTGAGTGATGTGCTCTAGGTGGCCCTGCCTTGGCAGGGGGGGGTTGGACTAGATGATCTTTCAAGGTCCCTTCCAACCCTTGTGATTCTGTGATTATCAATTGTGATGGGTTTGGTTGCAGCCTGTACTGAAGTAACCTGACTGATCTGCAGGCTTTAGTGTTTTCTCCTTACCTATTCATCACTACTGTAGGATTCACTAGTTTGCAGCTGCTTAGGCATGAAATCTATTTCCTCAATGTGTAACACATAATCCAAACTTAACGCAACATCTTATTAAGGATTGATGACAACATGTCAAAAACCTCGGAACCTTTTTTTGTTTTTTTCCTGCATTGACCCTACTGCATCTGTATTGGGCCTATTTCCAGCTCAGAAATTAGCTTTCCTGTGTTAAAAACAAACTCTTGGCATGAGATTATCTATCAGTGTGGAACATTTTACCTGCAGAAACCTGTTCACGGTTTCATACTGAAAAGAGCAGTGCTTAGCAGGGGATTTAGCAGATGCCCTCAGCGTCTGGGAATGTTGAGTAAACAAAGGTATTCTGGGGACAAATACTAGGATGTGTAGCAGGTAGTGTAGATAAACAAAAACTTTCTTTTTCCCCAACACCAGAGCTCGCTGCTTTCACTTATTAGAAATAACGGCAAAACCATGGTATTTTGAAGTGTGAATCTGTAATTCAGATACATTTTTACCTGGCATCAGGTAAACGTTTTGACTGTTTTTGGGGGGGAAAGGGAAGCAAAGAGCAGGTGCATGATAAAAGAAAAATCTATTGAGCGAAATACCTACCTGATCACTTGGTGGTATTTCTTTGAATTATTTAGAAAGGGAAATTGCTGCATGAATTCCTGGAATAAAGTTTTGTTATGTGTCAGGATTTTGGAGGACTCTTATGTGCTGTCACTCTTATTCCTTTACTTCGTCACAGTCTTCATGGAAGTGGGTTTGAGGAGCCGTTGTTCCCTTCCCTGTGCTGCAATTCCGGGGCAGTGCCACGAGATGTCCCGTTTTCTATAAGGTTTATGCTGCTTTCAAAATCACTGGTATTATTTTGTGTTTGAAATATGAGAAGGTATTTCAGCAAGTCAGCGTTTACATTATTCATGTTTTCACTTCCCCTTTGACTATTACCATAGCTATTTTTGAAGAATTTGCTGCTAAGAGAGGTTTAACTAGAGTTCCTACAGCGGCTGAGACTGGGAATGTGAGTCTGACAAAATGCAGGCATCCTTCTCTGTCTCTGTATTCAGCAGAATAATTTGTGATAACTTGGTTTTAAATTGCTGTATAGCAGTGCTGCTATACTGAGATATACATCTTAATGAAATCCTTGTACAAAACCCAAGCCCTTGGCTCTGTAGCTGCTAACAGTGGGAGGTACTGGGCATAAAGTACCTTTTTGTGGGCTCCTTTGATTTAAAAATAATTTTGAGGCAAAGCTATGCATGAATTGTGCTTAGTGTCACATCTGCATGCAGGTCTGAGCAGAGGGTTTGTGCCTCTGTGCAGCAGTATATGAATCATACTGTGAAATACCACCAGCGCACATTCGATGGTGACATTCGCTAGGGCTCCAAAGCTAGGCAGGCACAACCAACGTGGGTTTCTGGCCTCTAGATCCTTAAGGACTGTTTCTTGACCCTCTTGCTCTAAGCCCCTGGAAGTTTGTCCTGACACCCCTTGTAGTGAGTGCCGAAGCTGTCTCTGCAGTTCTGACCCACAGAGCCATGACATAAATTGTTATGGTAATTCTTGATGCAACTTCCAAGAGGTGTTGCTTGCACTTAATAACTGTGCAGACAGAGGCTGGTGTTGCTAGGAAGTTTGTATGTTTACTGATTTCCTTCTTGTGGTCGGAGGCACGGTGGCTGCCACCCGTTGCTGGGACGTATGGCTGCTCTCCTTGCTCAGCCTCGCTGCGTTGCCTCCTACTGCAGCAGTTCAGCCAGGTGAACCCTCACAACAGAGAAAGGGCATTCCTAATTAGCCATAAATATGTATTTATTTTGGCTGAAGGAAAAAAAGGTAATTTATGTCTGCAGCTGTCTTCAGCAAATAACACCAGGAAGCAAATAAGTTGGGTATTAAAAGAATAAAATGCATCTGCTCACATTAGGTAGTTTGGCTGCGAAGTTTAAGTGTGCTGATTCACCTAGTGCCATTGCACAGATGTGCGTGCATCACCTTTTTCCACAGCTCACAGCCTGCTGCTTCAGGGCCTGCTGCTGCACAGCCTGCCTCTGCCAGTGGCACTACAAGGCCTGAGGGTTTTAAGAGTGTTGGAGGGATAAGGGCAGGAATTTCTCCTGTTTTCCAGTGACTGGAAATAAATGCAACACAATTAAGAGCTCAAGATATACAAGGAGGAGGCAGGGAATGGCATTTAGCATAAAGCAGCCTGTGGTTCCCCTTGCAAATGTGCTCATCCTGTTGCATCTGAATGCCAAAAACCAGTCTGGGTTTTGATCTAGTAATGGATCAGGATATGTGGCAGTGGTTACATGCACATGTGAAAGAAAAGCTAATCTATAGTTTAGGATTTAATACTTGTTATTAGTTCTTGTGTAGCATTGAGGTGCTTTTATGAAGAATAACTATTATTTAAACCACAACGTTCCTGGAAAAAGAAACTTGGGGTTTTGTTTAGCCTAATAGTGGATCTTGGAAGGGACTGACAGCCCCTGACTTTCAATTCATCCTTCTACTCTGGAAAAATCAGCGTTGCAAAGAGCTGTCAGTAGGATCAAGAAAACCAGGTTTACCCTTAGGAGTACTTTACCTGAGTAACAGCTAAATATATGTTCTAACTGGGGGTGTGTGGGGAACTCCTTTAAAAACAGAACTGCGGTTTGCATCAGGATGTAATTTGTTACTGTATTCCTGGACCCTAACCTGTCTCTAGTTTCCCTAAAGCTCTGCTGTGATTACTGCTACTAGAAGTCGTTGGTGTGCTGTATTAATTGTTTTATGCTTGAAAATGCAAATTAAGGTAACAAAAACTCTACCAGAAGAGATGCAGAGGTACTGAGACTTTTTAGAGGAATGTTACCGCAGACATTTCTCCCAAACTAATAGTGTATTTTCAGACAAATAGCTAATTTAGGAAGAACAGAAATGTTCTGCCATACAGCTAGCTCTTAAAAACATGATGGAAGTGAGAAGTTTAAACTGCTGGCAATATGGGCTAGACATACACATTTATCAGGAGGCCATTATATTTGCTGCCTTGCTTTGCTAAAACTTGGAGTCCTTGAATCCTATTTTCACCTGGAAATCTCACCTTTCATTAAAACAAATAAATCTCATACCCCCAATACTCAGAATTTGTTGGTATAAGGAAAGGGATTGACAAATAAGATCCATAGAGGATTATGAAAGAAGTATGTGTCACACTAATTGAAACCTAACCCTATTTTTTAACAGTAGGGTCAGCAATCCATGGAGGAAAAAATTCCTTGTGCCCAGCAATGATCAAGGTGGGAGCAGGAGAATGCTAAGAAAGGCTATTTAGAAACGTCCTTGAATTTTTTTCTTGAAGCAGGGGTTGGAGTTTAGACTGTGACAGGCCCTTCAATCTTGTATGAGAGTGGGTGAGAGAGGGTTTATGGAATTTTGTCCTGTACAGGACTGCACCCAAAGTCTCCTGTTTGCATGGCTTTGTCCACTCATAAACCTTTGAGTGACTTGCTCAACTTTTAAAGTTTCAAAATTAAGTAAAGAAATTAAGCATTTTTAACCTGGAGGGTCTGTGTCTGGGTGTGGATTGGCAATGACTTATCAGGAACATTTATGTGCTGGCAGTTTAGTTAGATTTGTCCTACTTCAGGTGTCAAAACATATCACAGAAATCAGGAAAGGGGCTTTAGAGATCCTAAGCAAAGTGCTAAAAATGTTTCTTGTGTTTACAGGAGCACTAAACATCACATGTCAGGGGAATATATGAAAAGCTATAGAAAGAAAGAATGGAAGTAAATTAAGCTCCAAACAAATAAGACAGTAGTGCCTCCTGATGAAACTGTTGAGTTATCTAGTTATCTAGGTGATGGCATTGGCTGCACACAGCCTGCAAGTGAAGCACTCTGTTGTTCAGGGTTTTGATCAATAGTGGCTTGGAAGGTTGAGATCAAACTGTTTTAGAAATTTAATGAAGGGCTGAAGAGAAAACAAGTTGATGTAGGCTTTTTTTTTTGTTTTACTTCCAGACACGTTTCATCATAATCAAACCAAATTTTTGTGGGCCTGATTCTGCTCTTATGGAAGTCAAGACTTGTGCTGTTTCAGGTGAGAACAGCTGTGCAGAGCGCAAGGGTGGGAAGAGGCTGCTTATCCCAGCACCTTTAGAATAATTTATGGATTCTTTTCTTCTTCATCAGTGAATATGTAAACCAAGGAGGCAGTTTTCAGTGACACCAAGGCTCTTCGGCAAAGTAAAGAGAGAAAGAACAGAGCAGTGCAAAGTCAGTAGCTTGTGACTTGAAACCTGGGTTCAGTTACCAGCTGTGACCTTGGGGAAACCACAGAGCCTCAGCTTACCTTTATTATCCATTTGAAAATGAAGATAATAGTGTTCCTGCATCTCAAGACTCTCATGGGGATGCTAATGGTAGGTCCCTTGATGAGAAAGAGGTCTTGTTACAGGACCTCAGTTAGAAGTATTTGGGAACAATAAACGCAAAGGCCAAACTTGTTTAGTGATACTATGCCAGTTCCTTTCAGCTAAATTGATTATTATTTCTTCTCCCCACAGAGTGGGAAACAACTGCATGTGGATGATTTTTATTTTCTTCCCTCAGACTTTTCAAATTCCCATTAACCTAACAGAACTGATTTATTTCCCCCCCCACCCCGCTCCTCTTTCCTAAGTAGAACTAATGGCCTAACTGGTTAAGGGAAATATCTTCCTGAACTTGCATTGGTTACTCATGATAGTTACTTAGTGCTATCTCAAGGTTTGCAGTGGCTCTTAAATTCTTCACACAATGCTTCAAGTTCCTGAATGGGAGACAAAACAAGTGTTCTGCCATTATTGATGGGCTGTCCCCTCATACACTGTCACTGTGTGGAAGTGTGTAGAGTACAAAGCTGAAGTGATCTGCTCAAGATAAATTGTAGTGCAGAACAGCTGGAAATACAGAAATATAACCTCTGCACCTGGCTCCTTTCTCTCCCTTTACCCCAGAGGAGGAGTGCATATTACTAGTCATCAGGGATGGAAATTCTGTTTCTCAGGAAGAATTAGGCAGCCTGGAGATCAAGCCCTGCCTTAGCATAGTGCCTACAGAGCTGTCCTGGTAATCAAGATTAGCATCCAGGGCCTGAACCAAGTACTGGAATCTGGCTTGAGCGATTTATCTTTGCTTGAACTGAGTTTATTGTGTTGATAACATCCTTGTGATGTATCTTATTCTGAAGACAATTTCATAGAAACCTGCACTTCCTCTAACTAAAAGAAAATATGTTTCCAGTAAGATGAATTCAGCGGCCTGATGCTGTAACTGGTATGAATGCTCTTAGCTCCTGTTAACCTTTTCACATTGTACTGGTGTCCCAAGAGAAATCACGACTGCTGTAATGGGTGGTGCATTAGAAGTAATGAATCACTTACAGGAAGTTGTCTTTGCTGGAATATAAGCCGATATCTAGTCTCCAAAGCAAGTCTCAAAGTGCTTTTTGAAAAAAAAAAAAAAATTCTTCTACTTCATACTCTCAGCCTGTCCTTCAGCAGCCCCCTGATGCCAGCACATGCAGCATGGAAAGACTTTACAAACTTTCTGTCAGTATTAAAATCTGAACTTTTTACTCCATCTGCAAACCAGTATCACCCTTCCCTCCTCTCCCTTATTTTAATAGTGTTACTGCTTAGTGTTTGCCTCGAACCTTCCACCCAAGGTGCTGGAGTGCAGCACAAAGCTCTTTTCACTTGTGCTAACAGCTGAACTGTTTTCCCTCCACTCTTACACAAGGACAGCAAGGAGGCACTGAGAAATTGCAATCCGCTGGCACCCAGTCTGGAACAGAACAGATTTCTTCTCTGACAGAAAAAAACAAAGCGTGAACTTGAAATTGCCTTCCCCCCCCCACCTTTGCTTCTGAATTGTGGTTCATCAAGCAGTTTTGACTGTTTCACTTCCAAAGAGACGTTAATGTGTGAAAAAGCATTTAAGACTGGTCTTCAGTTATAATTTCATAAGGAAACTGTCTGCTCCATGAAATTTCCCAAGCTTGAAAATCTTTCTTGGTAAGCCTATCGCACTTCAGTGCCTCCACAATAGGCTTTTTAAATATTTTGCAGTGTGATTTTTTTTTTGTTTGTTTTTAGAGAGAAAACATTTTAACTGAGACTCTAACTGTCCTTGGCCTTTCTATGTCATGTGAAGAGGGCTCTAACGTGATCACTGTGCTCCAGCTCTGTTAGATAAATTGAAGGACCTTTCCCTTTTCAACAGGCATCGGATACATAGCACAAGCAAACTTTGATTTAATATGGGCCTTGCTCTTTTTTTCTCTTCTGTGGGGCACTGAAAGGTAGCTATGTAGTGCCATGTAATAGCTCAGAAATTTTATTGGTAGCAAAATGATGTATAGTGCTTTTGGGCAGGAGATGAGAACACCCACTGGAAGACTGTAGTGATAGAGCAAACCATCCATCTATTTATTTATTTATAAAAAATTGAAGTTATTGGTCTTTCTGTGATCTAGCAGCCTGCTCTTGATAGTAACTGCAAGAGTGTATGCTTTTGAAATGAACTGCTTTTGTGCTAACTTCTCATCCTCTGGATGTTTCTAGAAAAACATGCAGGTGCATTTTAGTGCGACAACCAGACTTTGAAAACGTTTTCCAGCCCCTTATTAGAAACACCGTATCAAGTTGATTATTTCATGTATCTGAAAATTCTTGTATGCAATCCTTGCCTCTCTTCTACAATTGTAATAACTGTTGTGTAGCTGTGGTGTGATGGCAATTTTGGACTTTAATACTGTGGTCAGTGCTCAAAGAAAATTTGTTTGCTTATTTATTTTAAATAAATATGCATAGACCTACTTGCATATCGGAATTCATACAGAAGTAAGAAGGTTTACTGAGATCACACTTGCTTGGGTAGCATGTGCATACTGGTTTTGTCCTACGTCCTGCTGCCTGCAGGCTCTTGAACCTAGGCCAAGAGGTGCAGGTTATACTGAGGCTTTGGTTTTTTTTGTAAAGGAAAACAATATACAGAGCAATAACTTTGAAGAGTAAAAGGTGGATTTGGAGCACTTCTTTGGGAGGCAACAAAACCCATGTTCTCCCAAAAGTAGAGAAGTGTTTGACAAATGAAGATGGTCCACATGATAGTCTTCCTTTCTTCTCTCCTGTCACCTCCTCTGCAGGAAGATGCTGTGAAGTCCCATAAAGTAGAGGTTTTGAGGTTACTTTGGCTTTCTGGCTGCTTAATCAAGGTACACTCAGTGTCATATTTCAGTATTTTGTTCCCCTCTGAAAGTGTGACTTTGAGACCAACCCCAGAATTTCACTCTGTGTGCAGAAGACCTGTGCCTTGAAGCGGACTGGAAAATGACAGGGCCCTGCTTGCAAAGTTGTCAATGTGTGCCTGAGCTAAATACATCATTAAGGCACTGCCACTCCGTTTCTCATCATATTTTATGGCTTTTTATTGTTCCGGGTGGTTGGAGTTCTGTGTTAAGGAAGGATTGGAAGCGCACTGCGCCAGCAGCAGCGTTGGGAAGCAGGCTGTTACATCCTGGTTACGTTCTGCTAATGTTATCCTGTTACATCCTGTTACATCCTGCTAATGTTTGAAGACGCAAAGAGAAGCTTGGAAGCGTGGGAGGCTGCTTTTACCTAGTGTGTTTGGGGTTAATTTTGTCCTTGTGTGAAAATTTGGCTTAATTTGAGGAAAAAAAGAAGACAAAAATAATTATACTAAATCTAGAAGGCTTATTTGTAGCTTGTGGGTGTACACTATTGAATACTAGAGCTGTTGCCAGCTTAAATACTTGTCCATGGTGACCAGGAAGGTCCTGCATCTGGTGCTTAGAAGTCACCATCTGTAACTCTTTTGGCCCAACTTGAGTTGTAGTGCAATATGCATTTGCTTCCAGTCATATGTTAAAAGTCATTCTGGATTTGCTGGTATATCCATTTCTGCCTCTTTCCTTTGCATTCAAATCGATGCAAAAGCTGAAATTCTGTCATGACTGGAAGACTTCTTTTTCTTCCCCCAAACATCTGTTCTTGCCAAGTGGACTGGCAAATCTTTCACATAGTTTTACTCTAACATTTCCCCCCAAGCCCCCTTGCTTCATGAAGTTATGTAAATATTTGCTTGCTTAAACAAATATTCATGACATTGACTAGAGTAGATTTTACTCCTAACCTCATCTCTTGACAAGGTGATCATTCTCATCTCCTCTGTTTAACCTTTTCCTACTGTTGCAGTTCATCTTGGACCATGCATTTCAGACCCCCTCCAGAGCAGAAAAATACTGTCTTCTCACATCCAAGATTCTTTTCCCTGTCCTTCACCGACTAGAAATCCAGACGTTACCTTCGATTGACTGAATATTACCTCATGTTTGGCTGAGGGTAAGACTGTGCACATAGATAAGAATAACAAGCTATTGTGTGTAATCTGCTCAAAGGTAGAAGAGCACTTCAGATGCCTTAAAATGAAAGAAGGTGGACTTCCTCCACTAGAAATGAGACACAAAGTGTACACAGGGACACTTACTGCAGAGAAAAAGGCATGTGTTAATTTGATTTCAAATCCACAACCTCCAACACAAAGTTTAAAGGGAAATTTGGAATTAAAAGATAATTTCCTCAAATTCAGGAGTTGCTATAAGTTAACTGAGGATACTAAATAAGGCATAAGAAACAAAAATCCTGTAATCCAGGAAAAATCCATCCTCATAAATCAGAAGGTATGAGAAGAAGTGGGGAGAAAACAAGGTTTTCTTCTCTGCGTCTTCATGTGCTATTCTACAGGACGCACCGGCAGCGCTGTCATTAAGCTAGCAGAAACTGTATGTCACACTGCCTGGTTTAAACTATACTTGACATTATGGGAAGCCAAGAATTCAAAGCTTGTCTTGCAGCGCTGGGGGCCAGGAGGGGCTTGCTGCAGCAGAGGGGATGGGAGGAGAGGAGGGCTGCTGTGTCTCTGAGGCACTGCAGTTGCATCCCAGGTGGTCAGATGGTAACTGCTAAATAATGTTAGACAAATACACCTTTTTTCAAATTATTCAAGGGTTTGTTTTGCTTGTGGAGTTTATTAGATACATTTGTATCAGTAAAGGTAACGTACTAGTCTTTTCGTAGCCATTTGCTATAGTATAAAGATTCTATTAACACATTTCGAAGTGATGAGGACTACAGCTTTAGTAGTTTCTAGGCGCCCTATTGATTGTTCACATGATACCTATAGAGCCTTTAACTTTCGCGTTACCCAATAACTTTTCCTTATCACACATCTGAGTCACTGACAAGATTTGAATCCCATTTGGCTGCGCTCACAACCTGTCATGTGGCGCTCAGGGTGCAGTTCCTGCTGTGTTTATGTGCCTCAGTCTGATCGACAAGAGTTTTGGAGTGTGTTAAAGAAGGGAGATTTAGATCCCACTGCATTTCTTTGCCTGTGTGCACTTTCTAGATGGTAAAGGTTGAAAAATGATCGCAGCATGGTGTGTAACTGCTCTGGTTATAACGTGTATTGAGAAAACGACTTTTGCAGAAAGAGGTGGGTGTGTGTAAGCAAGGTTGTGCTTCAACTAAAAGCAACCCATTTAAATGGCAGCCACTATTTTTTAAACCATTTCATAACCCATAATGTTTCCTTAAATACTGTTATTCTACATCTACTCTGTGTGTGCGTTTCCACGTGTGTATTACGAGCAGCTTGCTATTCCCTTCATGCATCTTTGAGCATGTGTGGAACGCCACTTCAGTGGATTAAATTCAAATTAGACTTTAGTAAGTAAATCAGGCCACTTTAGCAAACCATTTGACGCTCAGTCCTGCAAAGGAGGCCAGCTGGGTGGGTCTCGTGTTTTTGCTGAACTGCATGTGCGCTTCTGTGGCAATGAGAAGTGATGGACAAAATACTTACATCGTGATCTGCATTTCTGTTGGTGTTTTCTGAGGCACACACAACTGACTTTGAGAGAAGTTAATGTTACGTGTTAAAATGTTCATGTCGTGAGATTACGTTCATGTCTGATTCTGGCAAAGACACTGAATTCCATTCGTGTTGCAGTCTCTTTTCCTTTCATCTAACGCACAGCTGGACTGCATTCGTTCGGGTGAGGGGGCAAGTCTTCAGCTTTAGATGAAAATGCTGGTTGAATAGCCATGCAGACTGCATCCTCATTGCTCTCCCAAACTGGAGAGATCTCCTCTATACCTGGGTCACTGAAACGGTCCTGCTGTAAGATGTTGAGAAGTTAGAAGTATCACCACCCGCAATGCTTACCGTACTGATAGTCGAGAACTACTGCAACACTGTCCTGCTTTTGCTAACCTAAGTCAGCTACTAAAATGCCTACTTTAAAGTTCAGTACAGACGTCCCCTTAGTGATGGGATAGGATCCTCTTCAGATTAATGGGAACTGATCTTTTTTTTCACTGATTTCATCAGGAGGGGGCTTGAGCACCTGTTGAAGGCTATCTGCAAATGTCATTTCTCTTCTAAAAGGTTTATTATTACTAAGGAACAAAGCACTAAGTATACCTTCCCATTGCCATAATAGAGAAAGCAATCATCTGAAGGGGATGAGCCCCAGGGAAGGGGAAGGCTTTCTCTTTGCTCCTTCCGAGCCAGCCGCGTTCAGCTGTAGGGGAGCAGCCGCGCTCAGACTCGCAGGGTGCCCCTTCGGTAGCTGGCGAAGAGGAGCCCGGCCCGGGCACTG
>VWZZ01003580.1:404431-416403 GCA_013399095.1 Psophia crepitans | reverse complement strand
GGCCCCTCGGCGGACTCGCCCCTGCCCGTCCCGGGACATCCTCGTCTTACCTGTCTCCTACTTTTATTCATCACTGATTTATTTTTGGTCTCCCTTAAATCAACCCATCCCAAGCCTGGGGAGACGCGGAGGGGAGGGGGACGGGGAAGGCAGCTAATCATGTGAGGCGCACGTCAGGCACAAGTTTTTTTCCACCAGCCAGTTTCCACTAATTCGGCCAAGTTGTTGCTTCTCTGTGTTTATATTGTGCCTGGGTGGAGACTCCTTCCACTGGAGGATGAAGGAGAAAAAATACTGCAGTGGCCAGTGGGGGCTCGGTACTCCTGCCCCAGCTTTCTTGTATCTAACTTAATTTTCCTGGAAGTCTTGCAGCTATCGCACGGTACTTTGCATGGTTTTTATTTTTCCTTCCTGGCCCTTGTGTCGCTGCTTCTATATTTGAGGCTGGATGAAGGCTTGGAAAATTGGGTGGACCAGTGTTTGTTTCTATAGTTGCATCAAATGCATGTGCTCTGGAAAATTAAATAAGACTTTTTCACTTAAAAAAACCCCAATATTTCACTAAATCCTTAAAGTTTGGTGGCGTGGGGGTTTTTTGGGTGTTTTTTTCTTTCTGAGGGACAAAGAGGGGATTTTTCTTTGTTTAATGGTATATCAAAAACTTTTAAAAAAACTTTTAAAACCTGGTTTGTAGGATGCATCTTAGGAAGACAGAGACCCCTGCCAGTGAAGGGCATCTGACCGTTCACTTATGCTTGGACAGCCTTTTATTATGGTACATGTAGCATTGCTTATACGCTTGAGGGTAACTTCAGTAAAAGCATGGAAATTTGCAGTTCTCTTGTCTATTCCACAGAGACACAAACTTTAATTCTTGGTCTTCGTAAAAGGAGTGTTTCATTCTTTACTAGTGCAAGCCAGTTACTCTTGTCTTCACATAGAATTTTCTACTATCTGAGGTAACACTTGGGGCTGGGTGACTAATTATGGTGGATGCGGGGGTGGGTTGAAGTTATTGGAACAATGAGGTCTTGTAGTAGGTAAGCCTCGTTCTCCAGTTTCCACTTTTAGAGGGCTGCTTTCCACTTCGGTAGTATTATTTGCCTATGTGATCATGTAGCCATGAAAGACCAGGAGTGTTAAAGCTTTGTAGCCTGTAATTAATTTTATAAAAATAAAAAAGTTGAAGAATAAGGTCTGCTCCTCACGGCAGGTGTCTGTTCTAAATTTTGTTGTGCCATGAAGTGATGGTAAGAAATGAAAATGCCTATTTATCATAAAATGTCCAGTGTCAATTGACAGTAGTTATTTATATGTACAGCTAAAGGTTCAGGGTTCAAAAAGGCTGCCCAGCACAGTTTACGGAAGTCCGATTTAGTCTAGATACATCACTGAAGAATAAAGCCTTTGACAAAGGCAAGTTATCTTTGGAGTCTTGGTCACTGAAGTACTTGTTCTTGCCAGTTGTGGGAAGATGTTTTTGGTGGTTTTTTTTTTTCTGAAGACCTGAAAGATTTTGTGTGTTCCGTGTCCAGGACAGAAAGGTTCATTCATTTTGTGGGAAAACTACAGCATGCCATAACACACTCTGCAGACTAGTCTCACCATGCATGTATTTATCTGCTTGCTTTGGAGGAACACTGCTGTCCTAACAAGCTGCCTTTTCTCACACATCTCTATGTGTAGTCATCTTTCTTAATGCACAGATGCATGTGGTATGATCTCTTCCTATTTGATGAACTATCTGCCTTGAAAATGCTACCCTGTGTTTGCTAATTCAGAAATCTGGAAAGAAAGCAACGAGTATTTTCTCCTTGCATGCTGTGGACTTGTCTGTTTGGTCTGCTACTCCCAAACTTTTCTCTGAATGTCAAGTTGGGAGCATTTTGTGCAGCCAGTTGTAAACCGCCAGGAAGGGATTGCTCACTGCTGGTGAAGGTGTGGCTGCTGTGCGCTGTATCTGGAGTTCCTCTTCTGCCAGTGTGCACGTGTGACTTGGAGCACAGGAACAGTATCACCAGCTCCAGTAGTGCTTCAGAGGATTGTGTCTCACGTTCCAAACACACTTTCAGAATTGGGTCTTAAGCAGCTTTTGGACTGTGTTGTGTTGAGGTTACTTGTGAGGACAAGTTTTTTGAGTGTTTTTGCAAAGGTGCTTGCATTGGTTTGTTCCTGTGTTACTGTTGCTTGCTCTTCTCCCTCTCTCCCACCCTTTTTCTTCTTTTTTTCTTTCTTTTTTTAACTTTCTCTCCTCCCTATCTTTGGTATCTTCATGGTGCACTGACTCAGAGTTCAACACAGATGTTGTGTAATTCTCTTTTTTTGTCAGGAGTTTAAACTCAGTAGGGCAAATGTGAATGTGCCTTCCATTTAAGTGGACAATCTGAAGCATTACTGTATTTAGAGAGGTGTTTCATAGAGGCATCTTTGTAGTTGTGCATTTGCCTTGGCTCAGTACCTATATTCACCAACTCACAATGTAATTTGCATCCTACTGACCTTGAAATTTTGATGAGGATGTTACGAAACAATTATATATTCCTTGCATGATATTAGTTTTAAAGCACAATTTGAACTGGGATCTCTTCTGTTGTCTTCAATGGCCACAAAGGCTTTAGATTTAACGGTGAACACTGTGGTGTGCTTTATCTGTAAGATTCTTGTGTAAGAAATCTTAAGGCAGTCTTTCATTTATTCTAGCACGTGACTTTCTGGGCTCTTTTCTGTCTTCTGAAAATAGCACACCTTCTCTGTTTGTCAACCTGCGGGCTGGAAAACATTCTCCTTTTCCATTCTTACCACTCCACAGTTTTCCTGTGCCATCTTGTAAACAGATGGCTGCTTAAAAAAAGTCACATACCACCCTTTCTGCACTGAACCCTGGGCTTTCTAGTGGCAAATAGATGAGACCCTACTTCTGTTGCTGCAAAGTAGCATCATGAAAGGGGGTAGCTCTTCATCTGTGGGAAATCTGACTGGTAAGAACGTGCTGTGAGTGGGTACAGAGCAGGGGTAGCCGGGAAGGAGTCTGAATCCGTTCTCAAGTATGGTCTTTTGTTTACTGGTAAGGAATGCTTTGTATTTAACAGTGGCTAAATGTGACATCTTGTGGGTGGGAAGCTTTTTGCGTGCTTGGTGGGAAAAATTAAAAGGAACCTCGTTAAGTTGCTATTGTTGATGTTAAAGATAATGCTGTTGCCAGGCTATGTGGCCATGTGACATCAAATTGTGAAGCCAAGTTGTCTACTGGGAGAAGTTAATGTAGCTGAGGTGCTGGTAGGAACATCTCTCCTAGTGAGATTGTATTTTCTTTCCCTTCTGCAAACTTTTGCTAGACCAGAATAAACAAAAATAAGAGAGAATGTGAATTTCTTCATTTGGAGGGGCATAAATTCTAGAGTAAGATCATCTCTGAAGGTTTTTTGCGGTGGTGTGGTTTTTTTTTTTTTCCTTTTTTTCTCTGCATTTCCTCTTCATGCTGATGTTGCATATCTGGGGGGTTAGTTGGTCTTATTGGTAGGTGTCTGGAGAAAATGGAAGCTGCTGTTTAGTGTATTATCAGAAATTGCACTTGCACTGCATGTGATTGCTTAACAACAGCGTATTGGGAGGTATAGGAAGAGAAGAATGTGGGTAGGTTTTGGGTGTTATAATCGAGTGATATTCTTCGTGTCGAGGTCTCTTGTGTTGTGCTTCTCTGTATTTTACTGCATGGTGCAGAATGTTGCTGTTGAGTAAGGGGTCACTCCAGACCACAAAAGGATTTATATGAAAGACTGTTTGTGTTGTCCTCTCCATTGATGTGCTTTGGGTTCTACTGGGTGGGAAACTTACTGAAATAAAAATGGCCTGTGAGGCTGTAGTGTTACTATGTATCTGTTTGCATAAATGGCAAGGAAGGTTCTTAGAGGTACTAAAATAGTTACTTTTTAACAAGTAACAAAGTTTGTAAATAAATGTTAAATAGTTGTCTTTCAGTTCCCTGTTTTTCATATTAGGTCAGGATGGTGTAGCAGTTGTGATGCTGTGATCCATCTGCACAAACCAGTTTGTTTCTATAACGTTTAAAGTCAGTGTTGAAATTATAGTCAAGTTGTGTGATAAATGAGTGTCTGGCTTTTGTCAGAAATTCTTTTGTACAGATCTATTATTTTGTTAGAAATGTCTGGTTTGTAGCTCCCATTTCAGATTCTCCATGACTGAAAGTTGACTTCAGTGATTCAGGCAGCGGTGGTGGTTTGGAGCAGGTGCTTACCCTCTCTTTCTCTGGCCAAAACTGCTGTGTTTGGGAAGGAGGAACCAGCGCTTCCCCCCAGGGACTGAGTTTGTTACCACTGTAGAACTTTCTGCCATTATCCATTGATCTTGCAAATGAGAAATTGGGACTGGAATAACAAATAAGGGTGCTTCTGGACAGTGGGATGTTTTAGATGGACTTGTGGTTGTTAAAGATGATGTGCCTGAGTATTTCCTGCTGTACCCTGAGTGCCAGGCCACACTGCAGTCCTCTAAAAAGCTAGGTGAGTAGGTTCCTGACATGAAAGTTATGGATGGCGCCGCACTTCCCTAGTGATGGACCAACCATTGTCAGTGTCACATCTGCCCACGTCTGGCTTATGAAGGCAGTTAGACTGTAGGTTGGACTTGGGACTGCAAAGCTGTATCCAAGCTTGTCTTACACTAACAGCCCCCGCTGTGGTTGTGCTCTATTGGCACTAGCATATAGGATCAAGGGCAGCAGATGTAGCTGGAGGCTCTGCCGTTATAGCTGCCAACTCTGTGGTACCCAGGTGACGTGGATTTTTGTTATGCTGGATGGTGATGTTTCTGGTTTGCAGCCCAGGGTGATTGTGGCAGGTATTTAACCAAAATCTACTAAACGCTGTCTGTCAGGGGAACGGCTGGCATGCGTATGGTGCCCAGACATCAAGAAAGCTGTTTCACACTACAGCTGCACCAGAAGAATTTCAGGAAGTGGTCATCAAGCTTAGTGTGTATTGAGGCTTTCCACACTGGGCTTTGGAAAAGAGAGTTATGGAAGGATTCTTGTTAGTTAACAAAAATTAGAAGGATGACACAGATATAGATTTAATCTACCATTTACTGTTCACGCATATGTTGTCTAAAACAGCCACAGAGGAATGTTGGGCTGTTGTCACAAGCCACGGGAATTATTAAGGGGAATTCCACTTGCTTATAACAAGATAAGCAAAGGAAAACTTTAACTTAAAGATCAATAACTATTTCCTCTGACACCTGTTGACCATTGGTCATATTCAAAGGAGAATTGTGGTAGTTCTATAATATTAGTTACGTTAAGGTGATATGAAACAAAACAGCAGGAAATATACCTTTAGATAAGCCTATACTGGCTGACCTGGTAATAAGATAAGGGAGGGGGAGGAATACAGAGTCTTTTCAGTCTTCATCTGTTTTACCAAATGCAGTTTATAAAATTGAGTCTCAAATCCTTGCGATTTTTTCGTGATAGCCTTTGGAATTAGCTAGGAAAAGGACAGTAAGTACCTGTCGCTCTGCCTAAATTTGCAGTGCTGCCTAAAAACTTGCTTGTAATGGGCAAAGCAGAATGCTTCAGGGGGACTGCTGTTCCTCTGAAGTACGCCTGATACTGGAAAGCATCTGCCAGAAATAAGTTTGTTATTGCTATTAAACACCATGATACTTTGTGTTCCAATTTGCTGAATTACAGCAGAGGTAAACCCAACTCATTACTGCTTCTGCAGTGGAAGGAGTAGGGAGTCTCTGGTGGCATTAACACACAGGTGGCCTGAGAGGCAGCAGTGCCTTTGGGGCAGCTTCTGCTTAGTGCTTGCCTGCTCTTTTCTCTCTCTGCTCTTCTGGCTGACCTGTCTGGGATGAGTACATTGACTCGAAACCAAAGCACAGTGTGGCAGAAATTGCTAACTTGAGGGAAAGGCTGTATTGCGGAGGCCAGATGGCTGTGCTGCCTGTGAAATAATCTGGTGCCAGTCTCAGTAGGTGGCTTGGCACTTCCTTTCATGCTCTTGCTTGAGAGTGGAAAAATGCCCTGCCCGTACTGATTACTAGTTTTGTACAGCGATGCTTACGAGAAATTTCCCTTCTTTAGCTTTTAGAAAAACCTCCCTATTCCCCAAACCCCAGCTGTTTCCCCTTTTGGCCATTGCTCGACAAGAAGATTCTTGAACTGTCATGTTTAAATAAAGGCAAGACTTTTCCATAAGGGTGATGAATATCCTTCTGTGTTTGACCCAAAGAGAGAGTCTCGGAAGAGCCATGTTCCATGGAAACCTAGTGGAATTATTTTTGTGTTTGGATGGGCTGATCTCTTATCCTTGTTAGAACTGTTATTTCTTTTTAGCTGTACACTACTATGAGAAATACAGCTGAATCACTTGAGTAAGAAGTTCCTTATGCCAAGAGAAACATGATGAAAAATTGAAAGCTGTTGCAGAGTTCAGTAGGTCTCATTTGCAACGTGATGGAAAAAATCAGTGTGATTGCTGGGTGAGAGCTCCAGTGGGTTTTTCCTGAGGAGAGGAAATTCTTATCTGCAAACGTGTCTTGGATCTTTGTGCAGCTTTTCTAGCATACATGTTTTGTGCCACTAATTTCCTAAAATTACTTTAACAAATGATAGTTTCTTAGTTATTTTCCTGTATTCAGGCTTCAGTGTTGTAAATACCAATCCTGCAAACTACCATTGTGTAAATATACCTGAACTTAGCTGGCATACTGCCAAGTAAAACCATAGTAGGACCTTTTGAGTGAGCTGTGTTTAAATACCCACAGAGTGCTATTGAGTCAGACAACTGCAAGAAAAATGCTATCCTCTTTTGGATTGTGGATTCAAATTTGGTCTGAGCGCATGTATGGAGAACTGAAAGATGCTATCTTCTATTTCATGGCTTTTTCTCTTTTTCCCCCACCCCTTTTTTCCCCCCTTGTAGTACACAAGAGGCACTGTGACAGCCTTCGCTCCTTTTGACGCCAGAGCTGATGCAGAAGCCCTTCGTAAGGCCATGAAGGGAATGGGTAAGAATGATTAATTTTACAAAAAGGAAAGGGTTTTCTTTTGAGAACACCCTTTCTGAACTCGGGTTCTTTTTTCATCTTAGCAGTTGAGGGTGGGGCGTGTGTCTACATGCCATGGAATGACAACCCCAGGACTGCAGGAGTCTGGGCGTGTCTTAGTTTGACTCTGCTGCTCTCAAGGATGTTTACTTTTTGGTTAGCATAAGGGAAAAAAAGAAGGTGGTTTTGCACATTCTCCATTAAAAATTGATGCTCCACAGGCTTCTCTGCACACAGAGTTTTACTGCACAGTGTGCTAGGCTGTGGATTTACAGGAGGCAACTGTGGAGAGTTATGAGATTATAGTAGAAGCTCTGTGCTTGGAAAATGTGCAACACCCCCCTCAGTCTGGAAGTGGGCAAGCACATTACAGCTCCTGTGAACAACGAATACAAGCGCACAGCGTGAATGCAGGCTAATGAGTGGTCTGTAAACTCATGCTGTAGCTTTCTGCCCCGAAACTTCCCTGTGAGAACAAATCCTAATTTGCTACTTTCTTTGAAGCCACCTGCAGGAAGAAGCAGAAGAAAGGAAAGAAGGGAAATGTGATATACCTCGGCCTATTGACAAATTCAGTAGGGTCACTAAGATGCTGTGCTGTGAGGGCTACCTTGCAGATTATCGTATATAAAATGGATAATACCTCCGTAATTCTGTACTCTGGGGTGTTTGGGGTTACTGGACTGAGTTTTGCTGGGAATTGGCAGATTGTTTATTCTAAAGTAAATCCCTTGGTGTGAGCCCAAAGGCAGGGCTCCTCTGCAGAATACAGACGGTGACTAGATGTTATAGCTGATGCCTGGGGTGCTGGGAGCAGTGTCTGGAACAGAGCACTGATGGAGAACACACAACACGTAGGTCCTCCAGCTATATTTTTGCAACAGCAGAACACCAAACCTGGCTGCTCAGCTTGGGTTATGGTGACATTTGTTATTTAAATGCTTCGGCTGTTCATCAGTGGGCATCTTTCATTGCCTTTTGGGTTTGTGCAACTGCTGTTTGTTTTTTAGCGTGTGTTTGTAACTCTGTTCTTTCTAACGTCAGGGACTGATGAAGAAACTGTTCTGAAGATCCTTACCAGCAGAAGCAATGCTCAGCGTCAAGAAATTGCATCTGCCTTTAAAACCTTATTTGGCAGGGTGAGAAAAAAATACCACTAGAAATGAGCTCAATGTGTCCTATGATGATTACTTAGAATTGTGAGACATGTCTGTAACACTCCCTGTAAAAGATTCCTTCAAAGAAAATCTAGTTTTGCTTCTGTCTCCCCCTCTCACCCACCCTGCCATATCCTTAATTGCTGGCTAGGTTAGAATATTCCTTTTAGGTTAGCACAAATAAGTAACTTTATTTTCTGTATTTTGGCCCAACATGTCTTACATGGGGTTTTGTGCAAGAGCTTCTATAGTTTCCCGTTAGTATGCTTCTAGTACTGACCCCATTCTTGGTATGGAAGGAGTTAGCAAATATTTTGACACAAGGCCTGCAATGTAAGGTGGTAGCAAGAGAAGAATTTTTTAGCACTAGAAAATGTGACAAAAAAAAAAAGCAGCCTAATACCATCGGAGAGGGCAAACCCAAATATATTGGTAGATAAAGCCATAAGTGAGTTCAAAGCAAAGACAGTTTGTTTCTTTCTTCCAGCATGGCTGGGTCCTTTAACATTCTGGCCGGGTTACCTTTGTTTCAAATAGCAAGTGCAGTGAATGACTAGGGTTTGAAGAATTTCTATATTGGAAAAAAAAAAAATCACAGTTATGTTTCAGGTTTTCCAAATGCCCTTGTATAATTTTCTTCTGCCTTATTTGGCTACGTTTGTTTCAGTTTAAGGACCAATTAAAGCAAAAAGAGCTCTGTCCTGTGCACTTTTTGATGTGTCTTCAGAATCTTCTAGCTTGCAGACACACAGACATCCTTTTAAAATGGTTAGTCCTTGTTCATTACAGCACTGTTTGCTCTGCATTAGGATCTTGTGGATGACCTGAAATCGGAGCTTACTGGCAAATTTGAAACGTTGATGGTATCTTTGATGAGACCAACATATATTTTTGATGCTCATGCACTGAAGCATGCCATCAAGGTAAGAGGAGTGGGGGAATTAATACATTATATGAAATGTTTGTTACTCTTTTGGTTTTTAGGAATGAACTTCTGGTTTGTAAGGGGAATGCTAATAGAAGTAGTTTTGGGTGGTTTGGGTTTTTTAAATTAGGTATGTTATGCGAACATCTGCTATTACTGTTAATGCCCTGGTTTTGCCTGGTTTCTTATTCATCGAACTCATTGGAGGTAATTTAGAAATCTAGTCTGTGTAATGTTTTATGTGAAATTATTTTCATGAGAAACTTTATAATCTTGAGAACAGTGTTGCTGCAGATGCAGTTTAAAATCTACACAGCGTAAGGCTTGTTCCTTCTGATTTAAACACAATGAGTAGATCTGCGTGTTGCTTCTAAATTCTTTTTGCTGCTAAACTGCAGTGCTGAAGTCCAGTGGACACCCGATTTTTCTGCTGTGAGCAGCCTGGGTTTTATAGCTATACAGCTGGATGCATAGGCTGCAAGTTAGTTCAAGGCATTTCATTGAAGTGTGGTGTTATTTATATGTCTCTTCTTGACTATCGTTTAAGTTAGAGAGTGTTTTGCCCTTGATGGATTACAGCGCAACTCCAAAATTGGTGGGCTAGTGTACTTGTGTAAATTGGCGTCCACCAAAATTATGAGTGGGTATTCTCTGTATTATTGAATGTGTTCTAAAAGTTGCCTCTAGCAATACAGAGGGAGTTGTGGATAGCCCTGTCAGCATTACCTGTCTAACGTTTCTCTTTAGCTGAATGTGTCTAGCGCCTTTCTGGGAAGGCCAGGTAAGCGAACAGTGTACAATCTGTATGTGCAGATATTTTAGTATGTTTTCTTCCATGTGACCCTATTATATTTTTTTTTCTTTGTCATGCCTGTCTGATACCAACAACCTGTGGAAATCCAGGAATTTGATGTCCCTGGATTGTTTACAGAACCTATTGATTAAAGTAGAGGACATTGAACTTGACTAGTGCCAGGCAGTGCTTGGTTGGGTGGCAGATCCTTGATGACCGACTGGTTAATGTGTAGGCTTTAGTCAACTGTGCAAGCTAGGGAACCCGTGACCCAGCCAATGGTATCTCAGACACCAGAAACGTTAATCCTGGAAATTTTCTGTAATGTCTTTGTGTGCAGTGGGGGAAGGGGAGATGGCATCTGGCAAAGAAACTGATAACAGCCATGTTGACTAAAAGGAAAAAATGTATTCCTGTGCTCCTCTTGTTGACTCTTGTTCCCTGTCAAAGACTGACAGGGAAATGACAAAACAGATGGGTGTAGGAGGGAAAATAGAGATAGAGGAACAAGAGTGGTTTTGTTCTTGTCATTTACAAAAAATGATACTAAACACAAGACGATAGGATTTCAGAGAATGTGTCTGCACAGGAAAAGATGGCGATAGTAGCTGCAGTTCAGCTAAGGTGGATAGCAACAGTAAAGAAGCTATGATAGCAGAGACTTCAGTGGAAGGTAACAACTCAGCTAAGAGTGTTATGTCTGTGTTGAAGATTGTCCTATCAATTTTTACTGCTGCTACTTAGATTGGAACTAATACACCTGCCTGCCTCACTTCATGAGTAGGCATGTTCTTGAAACAATCTCTATGTTGAAAATTATTACACGTAATCTGTCAGATTTCTATTTTGGGTATCTTTGTATGCAGTTAGTGTTTGGATTTTCCTTACAGGAAAGGTTGTAAATAACACACTAAAGCACAAAATACACAGTATTGTATTTCAGTGTTGCTTCTGTGAAATGACTCCTTTGGAAGTGTAAAGAGCAATTGCTTATTCTTACAGACAAAGTAGACTCAGGCTTGCAGAAACATGATACTGGCTTGGCTTTTGTAAATTTTGTCCTTGTAAAAGTGAAGACTGCATGTTGTGCCTGCTGTAATTAGAGTGCAGCAGCTTAAACTATCTGGGTTAGCAATTCTGTTGTAAAATGTGTTTGCAGTGGAAGGAAGAGTAGGTTTAACATAGCACAATTCACAGAAGGGTAAAAATCATTTCTGGGTGGCTCTATGTTTATCTGTGTACTAGTTGATAAAAGTATATGAACTAGAGCTAAGGTGGAAACTGTTACTCTGTTCATTCGTTTACCTTGATGTCATTGTCCAAACTGAGGCATATCTTGGTGTGGTTGAATACGGAAGGGCTCATCTGAATCTTGCAGCGGTGAGCCTTTATTTAGTGTTGGGTTGGTTTTGAAAAAAATCAAGGCAGCATTGGAAAATATTCTTTCCAAAACCCCCACAATATACCAGGAAGAAGAAGAATTTATTTTTTTTTCATTTGGTCCAGGTGTATAAGCTGATGCTTGCTTTTGATTTTCAAAGGAATTCTTGTTTTCTTTTTGGTATTCCATCAACTGATTTGTACTTGTACCCCTGCAGGGCGCAGGAACCAATGAAAAAGTATTGACTGAAATTCTTGCCTCCAGAACACCTGCGGAAGTGCGGAATATTAAACAGGTTTATCTGAAAGGTAAAATTCTTTATTAAATAAAGTTCTAGGGTTTCTATTCAGTTCTCTTAATATGATTGTTAGCTAACCTTTCAAATAAAGGTCTGTCTGTGAACTGATGGATGTGTCCAGTAAGTGAGATTTCATTCTGCTGTGTTGCTGAACTTCGTATTGAAAGCAGCTAAAGTTTGGATTGTAAACTAAAATAGTTTTCAGTGTGGAGCTATGACTGCAGGTTATGGTATTTTGTGCTTTATAGTTAGAATTCATTCAAATGCATTTCTTTCACCTGGTATTTTCATGCCTTGGACTGAAAGGGAATTTTTAGTAATTGGAAACTAGAAAACTGGTATCA